>JAOVYX010016333.1:0-25044 GCA_035668315.1 Drosera spatulata | reverse complement strand
ATAGAGGATCATATGAACTTTAGTTGCTACTTACCTTGCATCAAAATGTATACTCGAAGAGGTACTTCCTGGAGGTGGATCTGTCCTTTTTGTAACTTCCATCTAGATCACATCGTGATTTGCACATGCGTACACATGGCATATATTTGCCATATCGAAGATTTGAGGTATGGAGAATCTATATTAGGATCAGAGTAAAGCGAGTTTGTCAACATCATGAGTGCAAATAGACAAAGCTATCAACATCTGAATAGTACGATCACAAATTCAAAATCCCTCAGCTTGTAAAAAGGGATCAAAGGAGCTTAGAGAATGGTGATAAAGAACGATTAAAAACGTTTAAGAACAAAAGAAAAATCTGAATTCATTGTGAAAACTATTCAAATGAGCTGAATTGAAGAAACATGAAAAAAGGAGTTAACTAGTCTGCTCTGAAGAACAAAACTGCAACAAACTCGAAGGAAGGATCTGTGCAAGGGTCTAGGTTCTTTGTCTTTGACAAGTTATAAACTTGTAAAAGGGTTATCTTGTAAGTCAAAAACAAGAAGATAGTTTTAAGTATCCGAAAAATTTCGTAAATTTGGTTTCACGATAATTAACATGAATAGTAAATTATCGTATGTTATAATTTATTTTACGGGTTTATAGGGCTTGTTTGACGTTATAATGGGAGAAGAATACAAAATATGAATGAAATAAAACCCTAATACTCAAATACGAAGAAATACAATCTTAATATGAAAATATCGTATTTATACGAAAATGACCTAAACCTAATTTTGGTACTTATTTTCCTTTATATCATTATCTATTCCACCTAAATCAAATTAATACCCACTAATTACCCACTAATTATCCACTTAAATTATTTTAATTGATTTATTTTTCTATAAATACAAGCTCTCTTCTCTTTCAAAATCTCTTACAAACACAAAACAAAAACACTTTAATAATGCAAGATTAGAGTTAAGCAAGAGAAGAGAAGAAGGAGAATCTTGAGGAGAAGAGGAAAAACTAGGTGGTAAGGAGGGTAGAACGAGGATCATCATCGTATTTAAGAGAAGATGATTGTCTTTGTTAGAAATTTTATGGGAAATTATACACTCTGTGATAAATTCTAATATTAATATATGTTGAATTCTCACATGTGCAGTTTCTAATGAATTTAATAGAATATGATTTGAAGTTGTGAATCTTAAGATATAAATCAACCTATAAAAAATTGGTTACAGAGATGATTTTGTGGCTTGATATGAAATTATATAGTAAGCCATAAAAGACAAGCCTTATATCATTGGAAAGGTATGGAAGTCTAATTTCAAAAAAATTTTACCAATAATTATTTGAAGTAGTATGTAGAGAGTTATGAGGTAATTAGTGAAATAAGGTCAAACTATCCAAAGTAGCAGAAAATATAAATTTAAATAATTAACTGTTATTATTGCTAAAGTTTTATGATGGAGGCCTTATATCACTAGAAAGGTATGGGAGCCTAGCTTATGTAAAATTTTATGGAATAATTTTTGAAGTTGTATACAAAAAGTTATAGATTTGAATAAGTCAAAAGGTCATGTTGGAAAGAATCTAGGAC
This sequence comes from Drosera spatulata, assembly GCA_035668315.1. Taxonomy (NCBI): domain Eukaryota; kingdom Viridiplantae; phylum Streptophyta; class Magnoliopsida; order Caryophyllales; family Droseraceae; genus Drosera; species Drosera spatulata. Next base: position 23,453 of record JAOVYX010016333.1, on the reverse strand, counting down.
ACCCGTTTCAGAGGCCAGGAAGCTCGTTTCCGAGGTCGAAATGTTTGTTTTAGTGGTCGGGATGTCCGTTCCAGAGATCGAGATACCCGTTCTAGAGGTCGCGATGTCAGTCCCAGAGGTCGGGATACCATCTCCGAACCTTCTGGATCGAGAATGATCGTTTTGACCCCAAAACAACTCCAAACAGTCACAAATAGCACTAATGGTTTTGTACGAAGTACTAATAAATATGTTTAACACCGTAACGTGAACAAATAAATGTTTTAATATGTGAATCCTTTCATGTTATAGGACTTGGAGACTCTGTTCATTGAGACGTAAAGGACAAGTTGAGCATGTGTGTAAGAAAGTTGCAATACGAAGGTAACGTTTAGATTTATTATGTCTGGCGATGCGTATTATTATACCATGAGTATAATAATATGCATTGGAATCTTTGGACAAGTCACTAAATTTGGCTGACGTAAATTACTGACTATAACTGCTGTGTGCGGTGATAAGATGATATGTGTGTTTGTGTTGTGCCTTGATTATTGGTATAAAGAGGACGAGTGAGTAAAAGAAGTGTAAATCCATAATTGAGAAGATAACTCTATAGTATAAAACATAAAGAGTGTTGTGTCTGTTGTTGGAGTTATACAGTGACTTTGACGGTGACATTCTTTCATCGACCCAGTGAGGTCATTTTGGTATGAGGGAAACTCACTGTAGGAGACCCTGGGCTCCGGTTTGGCTGATCCCGTTTCGCAGATGTCCCTTTTGCTAAAGATGAATAAAGCTTGATAAGTTGAAATTGAATAAGTTTTGCCAATGGCACAATTATAACACTAAGGGTATCTATTGTCTGTCTCCACTGTGGTTTTGAGATGATAATTATGAAAGTCGGATTGGTATAATAAGTTCCAGAGTGCTGGATCAAATGACCTAAGTGGTCATTTCCCTTTTTTTTTCTCATTATCTCATCTCGTGTAACCCCTGGTATGGAGCCGACACGTTATTGAGATCATATGGCTCACGATTACTATTTTCTGTGTTTTTCTCTTCTCTGTATAACTCCGTCATATGACGGTGACTTTCTGTATATGGCTCACGATCATTGGACAGATATGATATAGGTTACGGTGCTAATATGTATCTACTGGATTATGGTTTATGATCTAAGTAAAATAAATAATAAATGAGAAGTTTTTACTGTATTTGATAACATTATGGACTAATGTCTAAGTGAATTTTATTTATTTTTGTACCTAAACCGGTTAAGTAATTTTTTCCTAACTGGGATGTTAGGACTCAGCAACAATGATGTCATTTGTATTATTATGTCTTAATATGTTATGGAAAGTCGGGACGTTACAATAGTGAACTCACCTCTTGGTTTGACTACACTGATCACCAAGGGAAGACTGGACTAAGCTCTGGTTGATCAGTTGATAACGAGTGTCTGAACCAGTATAAAATCTTGTATTTTTATCTTTTTTTATTTTACTTTATATATTAGAACTACTAGAAATAGATCAAAGAGTGCAAAGAGACAAGCTTTGAAAGCATAAGTCTCTGTATCAGACACATCGTGTAGTCTGCAAGAAAAACTAATACATACTAGTCAAACACTCTACTAACTTATATCAAAAATTTAATACAACCTATTCGCCATCCTCCCCCCTAGGTTGTATCTCTGGGAATAACAACCACATTGACCAGGGAAGCGCGCCAATAGGTACTGCTATGGCATGGTGGCGTGTGTCTCCCCTCTCCCCACATATAAAACCATCATCTTCCCCACTTTTGAGACATCTTATGATTTTGCCTAAGTTTTGGTGGGTTTTGGTGATTGTTTGGGGTATTTTTATCATTAAATCATCACCATTGAAGGGGGAAGAAGATCAAGGAAGATTATGGATCATTCTTCATCATCTTATTAGTCGAAATCATCCTTGGTTTAGCTTTTCCCTTGTTGTTTTTGCGACTTTGATGATTATGACTTGTATGCACATCAAGTGCTTGATGAATTGCCTTTGCCTCCGAATCAGGAGCTACACTCTAGATTAGGGTTATGATTTAGCTTGAATAGTGTTATAATCATTTTCATGCTTTGATTTAATTGTTCGTTCATCATTTATGGTTGTGTGTTGGTTGTTGAACTTAGTGCCTCGCTTGATTGATCCCTTGCGTTGATCTTGTTGTTTGTATCAATTCCGAGAGAATAGGTGTAAACGTGACGTAGGCAACCCTCACTTTGAGTTAAATGCAAGGTCGAGAGAACGCTTGCGAGACTCTCATAGTCGTTTAAGGGCAGCCATCATGCACAATACTCACTAGTTGCATTAACCTCTCATAGAGATACGTTGAGGTGACGCCTAACAAGATTTACCTTAGATCTCGAGAGGGACTTAGATATAGTTTAGGGATTCTCGACTAACAACCTAAACATCTAAAGAACAACTAGATTCTAGTAAACGGAGTGATCATACGCTAGGATAACTAAGTCACGACCCTATCCTCACTTTTATATCACTCGATGTTTAGCTTAGCGCATAGCTTTGATTTCTAAGCTTCATTAGCTTAAGTCCACATTCGATTACTTTAGTTAGACCCATTTAGGACTACATTCGTCGATCACTAAAGGCCTAATTCCTCGTGGGACGATACTGTTACTCTCCTCTTATTACTTGATAACCGATATGTGCACTTGCGTAATGCAAATTAGTAAACGCTTAACACGTAGCTGAAAGCTTTTGGGTACTACATTGTAAAGTGAACTTCACTTGGATATATTAGTGTATTTTACCGATAGATATATGAATTTTTGGAAAGTATTTGACCAAACTTAATTACAGTTAACTAAGGAGTTTTCAATAACATTCCAAAAAAACAAAAAAAAAAAGTTAATGAAGAAATTCATGGCAGCAGTAATTCAAGATTTAAAGGGTGAGATCAAAGGAGCAAAAGGGAAATCGATTGAGGGAATATCATCACCGACCATAGTTGAAGCAATTGGGTTGAGATGGGGACAGAGCTAGCGAAGGAGATGGAATTGAAAAATGGGGTAATAGAAGGAGATTGTCAACATATCTATTTGATGCTGCGCAACAAAAAACCTGACCTGTCATTGAAGGGAGTGTGGTGTTTGATTGCTTATTCCTATCTGATTATTTTTCTATGTTGGATTTCTCTTCGGTGTCTTGAGAAGCTAATATGGCTACCCAAGTCATGGCTAATTATGTTTCTGAGTGTCACTTGCGGGGTTATTAGAATGAATTCCTAGCCGAGAATATTATTGAGATAAGTGATCGTGAAAACAAAAATGAAATATAAGGTCCAATTGGACCTTCTATTAAAAAAAAAAGTTATGAAGAAAAACGACAAACTACATTTAAATCCTTCTCTTAATGTTTCATTACACTTTAACCTCCAAAATAATTTCACATACATGTAGCACCCCATATAGAAAATCATGAAAGTTTTGCCCCTCAATCAATCATTGGGTCCATTTTGTATAAAAAAAAATTAAAGGGAGAATCTTTTTGCTTGAATTCAACCTTGTATTTATTATGTATGGAGCCCATATTTACCTTTTTTCATCTTCTCCCTCATCGGCTCACCCTCTTCTTCCTCCATTCAATTTTACACCACATTCATTTAAGTTATTGCATCAAATTCCCTATCAATAAAACTAAATTCACCAAATGTCACACCAAAATCATTAATTTCTCTCATTCTCTACATCTCCATCTGAAAGTAAGTTGAAGTATTTCGTTGCATTTTTTGGGTTTTAAATGTTGCGGAATTTTGATCGATTTGCTGTACTTACGTTCTCAGATCTTCGCTTTTGTTCTAAAATTAGGGTTTTAGGTGTGAAATGGGATAAGTTGATGAGTTCATGTTTGCGTTTTCATGATTTTACAGTCTCATTGCGATGATGGGTGAAAATGGTATTCAACCAATCGACATCGAGCTCGTAACTCTGTGTGCATTCGAAGGAGATTATGTTTCATTTACAGTTCGTAAAAACATAAATCTCATGGATTGGATTCAATCATAGTTCGATGAAAGTTATATTTGATCACATTAGTTATGTATTCCATAGGACAAGTCTTGTTGTTAACAAGGCTCTGCATTGGACTGGTATCTATTCCATTACTATGTATTCGAATGTTATGTTTTTGATTGTTATGCATTCCAGTGGTTGTCGAACACATTATATGTGCAGTATATAAACATAGATGTGCAATATACAGATATATATGTGTAGTATATAAACATATATACACAGTACATAAACTGATAGCTAGGTATAGTACGTAGAAGCTTTTTTCATTTCAAGAAAAGGTTACATAACGGGAATACACGATTGAAAAAGTTACAGGACCTAACAGACGATACAAAACAATGAGCCATAGAAAAAGTAACAGGATCAAACACACGATCGAATCACCTAATTAGGAGCCTTAAAACCCAAACATCGCCATCGATACTTCACAAGCTTTAAAGTCCTAACAACAATCTCCAAGCTTTTCAATCTCTCCATAGTTTCGTTACAAGAACAATGATAGTTGCACATATTTGCCTTCCCAGTAGCAATCAAAGCTTTTCCAGCATTTGATTCATACTAATCGAAGTAGTCGTAATCGTCGCACTTAAAGAATAATCTCGCTTTCGTGCTTTTATTTGGTCCAACAAATTGGCGTTACCTCGCGATAAGAAAAATATTTTGGGATAAATTTTAGGATGAATTTGGGTTTAAACGACCATCGTTGATTGAGTGTTGTGAACTCATTGTGGATTTCGGGAAGAATTATTGTGCAATTGTAAGGAAAGATCTGATAAAGGACGATAACGGTGGTATCAGATCCAAAAAGAAAAAGAGGAGGAGATGATAGATAAGGAGAAGGTCTGACGGGATAGGGTTTATTCATAGAGGGATAAATTGGTAAATAAAGTCATTGTATTTGCAGGGCATAGGGTTTCAAAGCATAGTATTTAGGGCATAGGGTGGTTTCAATAGAATCATTTGTGTGTGTAATAGATTACTTGTGCAATAGTATACTGTTGCAATATATAGTTATGTATGTCCTTTATGCAATTTCTAGGGTTATAGGGCATAGGGTTTAGGGCCGACATTATTGTTATTTTTTTTTTTTGAGTACATAGACATGTTTTTATAGAATATATGTTAAAAAGGCGATGATATATGGCATAAGTTGGCTGCGTAACCTTACACAGCCAATAAAGATCAACCGTTCGTTTGAAAAATAAACGGCTGGATTAAAACTTCTTCCGGAAAAAAGATCCCCGGAAATCGGAGAAAATTAAAACGGTTATCACACAAAGCAAAATTACCAATTCATCCCTCTCAGGTATAAATTACAGCGGATGGAAAAAAATGTGTTTCACTCCTTCCGGGATTCTTTTTCCCGAATTAACAGTACAGCCATAAGAGTTTCCGGGATTCTTTTTCCTGGATGGAAGGCCTTCCAGGGTTCTTTCTCCCGGATAAACTCTCCAGTAAAACAAACAATGTTTGTATCATACAATCTCCACCTTTTCTCCTTTCGATCATGTCATGGACGATCGAATTGCCGCCGCCATCGCTCCCCTCCACCGCCGCTCGCTAAGCCCCACCCCACACTTCCCTCCGCCATCGTCCAAGCCATGGATTTCGTTGTCATCATCGATCTGACAAAGCAGAGAGAGTCGGAGGAGTCAATCATAATTGTGGTTGCCCCTCTCCATTCGGTGGTTGTCAACGACCACTCGTCTCCGACGATGATTGACGGCGATGATTGCTCATTGAGATCGAGATCAAAATTCCTAATGACACCTCCATCTCCATCGGCAGAGTCCATCACGCCTCTTTCCTTATCCCATCTCTGGCTTATCCGTCAACCACGTCTTTTTTCATCGTTCTCATGAATCGAATCGGTCGAAGAGATCAAGATCGGAATTCGAATTTGTCAAATACAAACATTGATTGTTCTGCTGGACTGGCCTTCCGGGAAAAAGAACTCCGGAAGGTTTATTGCTGGACTGGCCTTCCAGGAAAAAGAACCCCGGAAGGAGTGAAACATTTTTTTTTCCATCCGCTGTAATTTATACCGAATTAGGGTTGAATTGCTAATTTCACTTTGTGTGCTATCAGCTTTAATTTTCTCCGGTTTTCGGGGATCTTTTTTCCGGAAGAGGATGCCTTTGCTCTAATCCAGCCGTTCATTTTTCAAACGGACGGTTGGTCTTTATTGGCTGTGTAAGGTTACGCAGCCAACGTATGCCATTTATCATACAGAATATATGATCTAGGTTTTGAGTATAGAAAGATATATCGTACATATAGTATATGATGGAGTACATGTAAATGAAACAAGTTGTACACGAAAGCTATGATTCAATACATATAATTATCTCTTCATTAGATCATATTATCTCTTAGGTGGATCATATTATCTCTTACATTTAACATATATAAGCTAACATCATACAGGATCCTAAATAAAGAGTATCATGATCCATGTTTCATGCAAAGATACTACATATCTCATGAAAAGTAAGACAATAAGAACTTAACACTTGTTCTCTCATGAACGTTTACCATGAACTTTTACCGTGAACCTAATACTTGCTCTTTTATGAAATTCATACATGAACTTAATACTTGTTATTTCATGCAAACATTTACTAATAGCTTACTTCAATAATCATTACAAGGGATGTGAGTTTAATAATTTACCATTTTGATCATTCATCCATGTAGTTGTACATGTCGAAGTACATGAAACATAAAGTTTGTTCCACAATTTACATCGAAATCATTGATCCATATAGCAGGAACATATAACCAACATTGGAGTAGATGAAACATATCATTTGCAGTATAAAAGGAAGTCACCCATCTCAGCATTACTCCACGTTAAGCACGCTTAACTGCAAAGTTCTAAAGTGATGGGCTACCGAAAAGGAAGATACACCTTGTTGCTATAGATAGTACTTTCAAACTATTTAAGCATTTTCTTGGGGTATTACTGTAACGCCCCAAGAAACGCTTTCCAGGCTGACAACTGGCCCCACAGACCAACATTAGTCCTTTCAGTGCACTTTGACCTCACACTCGCGCACGCCCTGAGAAACTTTCCAGGAGGTCACGCATCCTAGCATTACTCCACATTAAGCACGTTTAACTGCGGAGTTCTAAAGTGATGGGCTACGGAAAAGGAAGGTGCATCTTGTTAGTATAGGTAGTACTATCAAACCATTTAAACATTTCCTTGGGGTATTACATACACCCCCACCTAAAGAACGCAACGTCCTCGTTGCGACTTCAAGCACGATACACTGCCCCAGAACCTTCCCCCGCTAGGTTGCTGACCTGGACCTCTTGTCCATAGGTCCAGCACGCGATCGCAAGATTGCTCTGATACCATACTGTAACGCCCCGGCCAAATCCTTGCTATCGGATCGTCACCAAGAACCGCTCGCCCAAGCACGCTTAACTGTGGAGTTCTAAAGTAATGGGCTACCGAAAAGGAAGATGCACCTTGTTAGTATAGGTACTATTTAAGCATTTCCTTGGGGTATTACAGTTGTCGAGGAGAATAACGACAAGGATATTATTTTCAACTCGTGCATTATTTCTATCATTTTTATTAATTAACTTATTTCTCTTCTTTTGTTTTTTCATGTTTTACAGGTACAACTTAAGATTGATCTCATTGCATGAAATTGAGAAGTAAAAAGAAGGTGCAAGCTAAGGTTTGAAAAACGGTGAAGAATTTTGAAGTTGCGAAGTTTCAACATCCTTCACCTCAACCTCAAAAGTAACTCTTTTGTATAAAACAAATCACCAGATCTCATTCTTGATAGACCATTCTTAAGTCTTACAAAATCTCAAGTTGATGTTGGAAATGGTTTAGTTAAGTTGAAACAAGAAGAAGTTACAATCAATTTTGTGTAATCTCAAGTAAAATCAAAGTCCTAAATGAAGAGTTGTTACCAACTAGAGGTGATTAATGATGAAGAGTCCTATGACATGAATTCCATCCTCCATTTTCTTGAATCAACGTACCAAATTATGATAAGAACACTGAATTACTTTCAATTGTTCCAAATGAATAGAATCAAATTATAATCGAGAATGTGAATCAAGTCAAGGCAAATGACAATGTTTTGACAAGGATTAACAAAGCTTTTCACAGGATCGATCATAAGAAAAGTTTGAATACAAAGGTTTTTCCAAGCGATTTTCAAAGAAGAGTTTTCATTCTTACATTCCATTAAGAACGAAACAATTTAGGAGCAAAGTAAAGGTAAGAAAATTTGGATTAAAAAGAAAATTAAGAAGAAAGTATGTTGTGTAAAGAATGCAAATGGATCATTTCAATTGTGAATTCCAAACTTCATGTTTAAGAAACCATTGATCAACTCTCATGATTAGGCTCATTTGAGGCTTCCGTTGTCGGTCGTAGGTTAATCACCCAAAAATCCTTTGAACCAGTCTAGTTGGACGATGTCGCCTTCCTTGTGGTGCTTGGGAGGGGACATACTCGCAAGGAATGCTTACAGACGAGTTTCTTTGAAAAAAATCGATTGAGGTGTGTTATTTCAACATCTTAAAGCCCTTTGAATCTCTTCCATTGAAGAAGATAGACTTGAAGATTAAAACCTGCCCCTTTCCCCTTTCTCTATAATAAGAAGGTAACAATGGAAGCATCAAAGAAATTCTCGATCCGAACATCAGGTTCTGCAAGAAATCAACCCACCTAAAATTAGGGCCATCCTCGAGATACTAATATGGTAGTAGATAGCAAGCGAAGGAATATCGCACCTTAGATGGCGATCGTCGTCCAATAGCCGAAAGCATCACCAGCTTACTCTATGACCCGAGTAGCATGGGACACGTGGAATCCCATGTGAATCAGTTAGGACCACCGTGCAAGGCTAAATAGTCCTGGGTTGGATGACCGATAGCGAAGTACTAACGTGAGGGAACCGTGAAAAGAACCCCCATCAGGGAGTGAAATAGAACATGAAACCATGAACCCCCAAGTAGTAGGCTTTGATCGTGTGCCTGTTGAAGAGCTGGTAAGGTTAGCTGTTGTACCGAATTAAACCACATGCTCCACCGCTTATACAGGCCCCTGTCAATTCCTTTGAGTTTTGGTCTTGCGACCATACTCCCTGACGGAGTGTTTCACACGTTAGCTAGCTCCTGATACGTGTAGACCAAGGGCGAGTACTCATTGTTTACGACATGGACTACCAGGGTATCTAATCCTATTCGTTCCGCATGCTTTCGTACCCCAGCATCGGTATGGACCCAGAGAGCTGTCTTCGTCACCCTGATATAGAGCCGTTAAGTTTTCTGATAGTTTCATAAGAGCTAGCCATATGTGATGTAGGTGTTGGCTATTTAGAAGCAGTGGCAATTTTACAATATCGGATGCAGATTTTTAGACACATAACTACGATGTTGTAAGTTGTATGAATTCATTTGTTTATTCATCCATAAGGGACATTGTTCAAATAAAGACTGGATTCTTGCTTGCTTGACAACTCACGAAAAGGGATATAGGTTGTGCAAGAAAAGAAATATTTACTCAGTATCATGACTTTCATTAGTCGACGAAACTATACTTAATGCCTATGTCATAATAGAATCAAACACTTGCCCTGGATTGACTTCTAGGTCATAATTGTTTGAGTGAATAACGAACGAAAAGAGAGAGATAGTAGAGAGAATAGAAAGGTATTCAGTTGAGCTAACGACGTTAAACAAAGCGCTCCCGAGAGGCAACCCATGATTTCTAATTCTCCGTAATCAAACAATTAGTGCTTTTGATATATCCATCGAAATCGATCAAACAACTTCTTTTTCAATCGTTTAAGTCAAGAAATCACTTTTCTAGACTTAAACTAAGCTTCTTCTTCTTCTTCTTCTTTTTTTAATGATTTTAAGTGAAGAAGTGCAAAAACAAGAAATTTAGAAAATGCCACTTTCATGGCCGTGAAAGTTAAGGGTGTGAATTCTGAGCGTGAAACAGGAAAAAAGTGGTCCCTCTATCCATGTTGTGTTGTTTGAAAAAAACCACTTTCACAGATTGATGGACTGTGAAAATTTTCACGTCCGTGAAAGTGGGTCGATCCGAATTTATAAAACACTTGTTTTATCCGTCTTTTCTTAAATTCAAAGCCATAAACCCTAATTTTCTCTTAAACCATGACAAAATCCTGGTCCAAACTTGAATAAGTTGAAGGTAAAACATCGTTTTGCTTTGGAATACGATATCTAAACTTCGATTAACCTTAATCGTTATCAATCCCTCTCTTAAATATCTTGTGCTTGTTATTGTTTTCATATGCGATCAAGATTATTTGACCATCTAGATATTAAAGAGGGAAATGGATCTTTTTGATGCAACATATTAATGGTTTACATGATTAGATATTGTTATGATGATTCGATGATTTGGTAGGATTTTCATGATCGACCTCATGCAAATTTGTGAACTTATATGATTTGATTATTCAGTTTGGTTGATAGGTTACTTTTATGATAGATATATGCTTGATTGTGTTTTTTTTTTTTTTTTTTTGTTTTGTAGGTACCAATGCCCCCTACGAAGAAACACACATATAATGAATGGGTTGTGTATGAGACAGAGAATGGCAATTCAACACTTGAACCTATTGAGCAATTCTTCCACCTTCTGGTAAACCGAACAAGCACAATATTGTTATTAAAATTAGTAAACAAGAATTGAAGTATAACTATTTTCTTACCGGAGGTATTATCAAAACCAAATACTTGGATTTGAATATTCTTGAAGACCTTAAAAATGAAAAACCTGTCCTTAAACTCATTAGCAACATGCAATGGAATACTTTAATGTTTGGAAGATGGCCTACATATGAAGCTTTAACGCTTGAGTTTCTAATTGGTATCATGACAGACTATGAGCAACACATAGGTCTAATATGGTTTTGCCTTGAAGGTAAAAACTATAAATTTTATTTGAAATGGCTTGATGAAGTGTACCATTGTATAGCTGATGGAGATAAAAGGAAACCTGGTGAATTCACATGGGATTTTAATGAATTCTAGTTCAATATTTCAGATTGACTTTGATGTTTAACTTGTAAAAGCCTCTATGATTCACAATCCAATTCTATGGTATCTTTAACGTTGTATGAGTAACACTATTTTTAGAAGATCAAAAACCAAGGGAACCTTAAGAAAAAATGAAATCATGTTTTTATGGGCTATGATAACTAAAACCAACCTATATACCGCGCCTCATATGACGAGGCATTGATACAAATCTACTCCTAAAAAGAAAGGAGTAATAGCCTTTGGTGGTTTGTTAACACTTATAGCTCAAAAATTTGATTATGATTTTCTAAAGACAAGTTTGTTGGAGGTCCTAAATTAAGCACATTAGATGAAGCTTTTATTTTGAGCACGACAAAGATTTCATTTTCAATTGATACATATTGGCTTTATTTCCATTCAAATCTTGATAAGAAGCTTTAAATGCCTAGTAATATTATATCATTCATTTGTCCTCCGTTGTAGAGATGTTCTTTCATGGATCTTGTGAATCTTCCCATGAGTAAGACAGGTAATGAAAAAGTGAAGAAGGAGATCAAGGAGGAGGAGAATGATAATGTTGATGAAGAAGAAGATGATGTCCCTTATGAAGCTGAGCCAGTTGCGTGTGTTCCTATGAGTACGAGCAAGGCAGCTGAAAATATGAAGGTTGAAGTTGTGAAACATCCATTGAAGTATGTAAAATTTGAAGCCCCAAGCGTAAAGGAAGAACCCCAAGCGAAGATTCCACCACCTCGTGTCATTACATCGGACGATGTGATGCGTTGTATGGAGGATATGGGCATGACACTCTGTGAAATACGAGATCAAAACAGCTTTATTGAAGACAAACTCAATTCCTTGGAGAAGTCCTTGGAATCCTTCCGTAAGTAAGCTCTCTGTTTATTTTTTATCCTTTTGCTTTATTGTTTTATACATTGAGGATAATATAGAGTTTAGCTTTTGGGGGGGGGGGTGTGAACAACATAGTTTTTAGTTTTTCAATTTTTATTTTATTTTTTGGAGCTAGTTTTTTAAGTGTGTGTCATTTTTTAGTCATAATTTTTTTTAAAAAAAAGTCATAAAAATTTTCAACAACGAAATGAGATAGTGTCATACTAGAAATAAGGATAGCCTAAGATAACAACCCACTCGGTTACATGGCAAGATTTCATCCGAAGTATCACTAGACTAGAATCCCTAACAAAGACATATGCGGGGAATAAAACTAAACATGGAATGTGAGGTGAACGGTTGGGTAAGAACGTTATAATGCAAATAACTAGATCATGACTATGTTATATACATCCGAGTTAAAGCTGAGTAGTATGTACATTTAAATCATAATCTCCTATTCTTTGTCGCCATAACCATTAGACCTTTTTTTCTACCATTATTAGTATCCCTTTTCTTTTTCTTTTGATTCTACTATAATAGTTCAAGATGATGCATATATTATATATTTTGTTTGGAGATGATCCTACTTACTTTTTATTATATGATTAACTCCACAAAAGAACACTTTTCGAAGCCTTAGTCAAAGATATGTTTTTGGGATGGTGCGAGACACTCAAGGTATAAATGATTGGTTATGCATATACGTATATGGTGGAAAGTTTTTCTATGTTTATTTCATCAAAAAAACAAAACAAAAAGAATAAAGAAAAAATGTTTGTTCTTTAACCCTAAATAAGGGTGATTTTTGTGAGTTATGATTTTTGTCTATGTTTAGGATGTCTAATTTCAAAGCATAATGCTTTTGTTTGGAGATGATGCTACTTACTTTCTATTATATGATTAACTCCACAAAAGAACACTTTTCGAAGCCTTAGTATATGAGAGTCAAAGATATGTTTTTGGGATGGTGCGAGACACTCAAGGTATAAATGATTGGTTATGCATATATGTATATGGTGGAAAGTTTGTCTATGTTTATTTCATCAAAAAAAAAAAAAAAAAAGAAAGAAAGAAAAAACCAAACAGGAGTAAAGAAAAAATGTATGTTCTTTAACCCTAAATAAGGGTGTTTTTTGTGAGTTATGGTTTTTGTCTATGTTTAGGATGTTTAATTTCAAAGCACAATGCTTTGAAGGAGAACTGAAAATGAGATATTCATTGTTTGGCTCTATATTGATTCCTACCCTCATTTTCACCAAGCTCCACGTAGCAAAAAAAGCCGACCTCCTTTATCCTGTTTAGATTTTTATGTATATTATTGCTTAGGGGATGTATGGGTGTATATAGTGTTGTTCATGTAGGCTTGTTATACTTTTTAAGTTGACACTTTTCTTGTTCTATGATTATGAGTGTTTGGATATGATCCTCACGATCATTTGGATAAGTGAACTTAACTTAACTCTTATGACTAAGCTAAGAAGTATAGTTTTTGCCTAGCTGAGGCGTTGGGCCCAACGACAGTGACGTCATATGTATCATTAATAAGTAATAGAAAATCGGGGCTTTACAGATTGATATCAGAGCCAAAGGTTTACGATAGGAATTAGGTTGAATCATTTGGGAATAAGTTAAGCACACTACAAATGCATGGAATATAAGGTGAGTATGATATCATGAGTTGTACTGGATTGAACTCATAGGTTGTTTGTTTAATTTGCATTAAAACAGTACTTGTGTAAATTATGACCAAACATGAACAAAATCTTGATGTTTTGAGGATATGTTTGGAATGATAAAAGTACTAAGATGTGCTAAAATGATATCGAGAGGATATATATATCTATCATAAATGTGCCAGTGGAAAATAGGAGCGAGGTGTCTATTTGGGTTGTGGCTATTGTCTGAGCATTTTGTTTGGTACCGTTATTATGTGTGGTTTGGGATAGAACTTAAGGATAATGAGAAGATACTTCTATAATGGAATAGGATTGCAACATGTATTGCGTACAGAATGAGAGGAATGAGTCAAATGGGTTGAGTAAATAAATGATATTCACTCTCTGAGACGAGTAATAATTTGATCATGAAGGGTGGGAAGACAAATACATGATTTGATAGATGCGAGCAATCTTGCTCAAATATGAAAAGTTAATACATTTAATGTTGGAATGTTAAATTATATATGTGATCTTCCTTGCGATTAAAAGAGTAGCAATACTTGCTTAGTGAGAAAAGATACTAGCATGGCTGGACATAGATGTTTCCAACATGATGTAAAACATAAATGTGATTTCATAAATGAAGTATGGGGAAAATATATAGCGATGTAAACTATGGTAATAAGAAGAGCATGAAAAAAAATGTTTAATTTTTATTAACCTCAGAGAAGTATAACTTTGTGAAACGAACTATAAAGTGTTCGGTTGACGAGGGTGAAAAGATATGTAGGATAATTATTATGTATTTGTATATTGATAGTGAAGTTTACCAATTAATAATAAATGCATAAAGTTTGAGATGGAAAATAGGGACATATTACACATGAGGTGGACATGTTATTGGCATAAGATTGCCTGATGTTCAATAACTGAGATGGACAATAGACCCACAGGTTTAGCTAAAATGAGTATTATGTGGATTGCCTCCCTTATTTAGATCATCTCTATGCAATGAAATGCTTTGTTATACCTAATGCATGACAAAGTAATCATAGTCAACGATTTCATATTTTGTTCAATGTTGAGATGAAGGGTTATTGGGAATGGAAGAACAAATTGAAAATAACAAATGTTGAGTTAGTTACTCTCCTTGGGTTAAACATTGAGATGGATGCTTTAATAACCGCAAGATATTATATGCTTAGATGATAGTGATATTTTATTTTGAGGATATAAGTGTTGTATTCTCAAATACGTATTTTGGAATATAGGTTCACTGAATCTCATAAGAATGCATCAACAGGGAGTAAAGAACCCGCTTATTGAGCATCGGAAATATTACTGGATGAACTATAAGAGACATCAGTCTAAATACATGTTCTATATGAATCCATGGATTGATGATCCAAGAACAAGAAAACACAATGCGCTTTGGAATTCACAGTCGTGTATCAATTCAAGATTTAACGTTTACCCAAGTTAATGCCTTTATGATTAGAGATCATATAGAATCAAGTTGGAAACGGAACCTAAGGACGTTTGCTGGTGAAGATTTGATATGTTTGTAAATCTTTGATTTGGACTATTGAAATGAAAAGTCTTATATCAAATTCTGGAATATAAATACAAATAAAAGTGAGATAAGTCTATATTGTATTATCTACTCCTAGAAAGTAGAGTGATTCATGAAACTTAACTTTCCAATGATTACTTGTATTGGAGATATACAAGGAGCGATTAAGTTTATTTTTTAGGAGCCGTATAGAAAAGTATGGAGCGGTAATTAAATGGTGAGGACAGTGACAAAAGGATAGGAAATCTTTCAGAAGGAACTTGGAGATTTCATCTTCTTAATCCAAAACATATTAACAAATATTAATAATTAGTTTGACAAGACTAGAAACTTCAGCTGCAAAGAGAAAGTTATCTCATGTTTAAGAATTTCTTGAGATATTCTGAAGTTAATATTTTAGAATAAAGTTGAGAGCTGTTCAGGTAGAGAAATGAATTGTAACCTAAACTAGAGCTACATATAAGGACTGCCTTCGTGGTATAAGAAATATAAGTTATAGTGTTTAAGGTTAATATTTGTATATAGAGGCTCAAGTATATGTTATATCTTCTATTCTATTAATCCAGGATTTTAAGACTTAATAATGTCTCCGAATCAACCCTACTTACCTCGTGCTAACTGGATTAGAGTTGCATTACAGTGGTAGCTTAAAAGCGGTGAGATTAGGTTGAACTCGACATGGATCAATGTCTGAACAATTATGATAATGTGATGGGATAATAAGATTTCAGATTATGTCAAAGATTGAGATATCAAATCTAGATCTCATTTGTCTTGTTTGACAAAGTTATCTATGCATGACAATCGGGTCACTTCGCAGATCGGCATGATCATGGAGATAAGAAAATTTAGATTTTGTTTAGATTTTATCTTGATTCCCTTTATACTCTAAGTAGTATAAATAAGGAGTGAAACGCCATTGAACTCCTTCGTGGTTCAAGGATCAATCCTTCTTATAATTTATCAAAGAGAAACACAATGCATCCGATGATCAAGAAAGTGGTGAAGTCCTTCCTTGGAGTATTGTTTGTAATGGCTTTCTACCTTGTGCTCATTGGTGGGGTGATCAGTATCATAGCATTTTTCTTCGCAACGCCTAGAGAATTGGATGTTGTGGCGCGATATGTCATGATACCAGTTATATTAGTGGTAGGACCTATATGTTTGATCTTATGCTGTAGTTGCCAAGAAAGAGTTCCTTTGCACTAGTAGGTAGGGATGAGGCTATAAGATGAAGTTATGCGATATTAATAAAATTTCATATTTTTGATGGTTGATCCACTAGGAATAACGGTCAAATATAAGACTTTATATACTCTGACAATACCGCTATTACAAATGAAAGAACCTTAAGATTCACGGCGATACACTTATAGATGAGTATGTGGAAGAAAATAATGAATGAAATACATAACAAGTGTTGTGCCATCAAGTGATATTGAGGAAACATGCTTTTGTGCTAACACTCAAAGTAAGAAATAAGATTCACCGCTATCTTTGTGTTTGTACCCTCAAAATATTCTGTATGAGAAATATGCATATGTGTGCCTTATGAATATACACTTCTGTGTGTTCTTCTGTTACTTATCAATGTTGATATATGGTAAACCTGAAGGTGGTACTTACATAAGTGAAAAATCTCTTGGATAACAAAGATAGTTAGTTGTCTATGGTATTTGTATGATCATATATAGTTAAGTTATGGTATATGTTCATTGTGTTGATTGGATCCACTAGTGTTTACTTATGCTGTTTTATGTATCATAAGTTATAAATCATATGGGTTCAGATGTCAAGGGAAGTATACTTATGTTTGAGGATCTCGAAACAAAAAAAAAAAAAAAAAGTTTCTCTGAAATTTGTAGATCCTTTGGCTTAATGATATTTGGCCTTTATTTGAACCTTTTGCCCATAATACTTTCCTTTGTGGACACTTATCACTCCCTTAAAATAGGAATGACTTATCCATTTAGGAGGTGTCATGTGGTTTTCTTCCATAGGTCCTTTTACCTTAATGATTTTGGGTTTTTGTTTGGACTTTTCCACCTATAAGATGCATGTTTGCTTTTGCCAACAACGCCCAAGAAAGAAAGATGTCAATGAGATCGGAAATGCAGTGAATCTCTTTGATTACAGCAATGGAGTGGAGGCCGCGATCATCGACGGTGCGGATATGTCTTTTCTTGTGTTTACCTATTTCTCAATGCAACAAAAGGGTTTCCCGATCAGTAACGAGGGTGGGCGGTGGGGATAAATTCATTCGACGATCTCGGAGATGACCTTGGAAATTGAGGATCGATAGAGAACGGTTAACAAGAAAATTCATGATCTTGTGTTGTAGGAAAGCAATTGGCCTCCCAGAATGAAATGGTCGAAGTCGAATAGATGCATTCATGTGTGAAAATGAAAGACCATTAAAAGCAAATTCAATGTCAAGTTTGGTAATGAAGCAAATTATTTCTTTATTGAATATCTACTGCACATTCTTTAAATAAAATATGTAATAAACATTAAAATTATTAAAACAATCTTAATGACGTTATGCCATTTCATTAAATATATTGAAACTTTTTTGATTTCTAGACAATGGGGTTCCTTTTCTATTTTCTTATTCTATTTGATCAATTTAAAAAACAAAAGTAAAAAAACAAATAATTTTATTTCATCATTCAATAAAATAAAAAATAGAATCTTTTAGAAGTACTGTTTCAAAGATTTTATTCACAAAGTAACACATAAGAATTTTAATTTTCGTAAGGTATCACTAGGAACTACTAATATGCCTATTATGCCTACTACTACGTTTATTATATGTACTATTACTCTTACTATGCCTACCACTACGCTTATTATGCCTAATACTATGTCGGAACTACTAATATAACTGCGGAAATCTACCTAGAACAATTAGTTGTCTGCTGAAATCTGCCCGAAACTACTACTACCCCCGCCAGAATACGGCCAAAATTACTAGTACATCGAAATCTGACCAGAACTAGTAGTACACACGTTAGAACCCGATCGAAACTTCTATTACGACCCTCGAAATTTGGCCAAAACTAGTAGTACGCTTGTCGAAATCCGATTGGAATACTAGTATATCTGTCGGAAGCCATCAATGCCTCCTCTACCGCTACTGCAACCTCCAACATCGCCACAAAATGACGTCTTTTTTTAGGGCCATCCACTCTTCCCACCTCTTCATCCGTCGTTTTATACGACTAAGCTAGCCTGGCCTATAGCCACAACCCACGACCTATCTCCTTATACTCTCACTCATCCCCAAATCCAATTCCCCGTTAGCGAAGAACAAACAACTAAAATAGGAGCAGTTGGAGTCGAAGCAGCGGAACCAAATGGGAGAAGAGATGAATGGACAAGCAACTAAAATAGCGGCGACGCCCATTGTTAGAGTGAGTTGAAGGAAGAAAGATTGGGGAGAAGGAGAGAGAGAGAGTACTTGAAGAGAGGAGGAGAGGCGATGGAGATGGGAGATAAATGTGCAATGGTGGGGTTTGGTTCGAGTGCTACTCATGTGAATTAAAATTCATGTGTGATATCTTTTGCAAAATTACGTATTACAATTATGTATTGCGATTATCAGTTCGTCCTCAGCAGCGCAGAATTCGTCAACATCGTCGTTGTGAATGGAAAAACAATACGTCGTAAAACTCATCGGCCAACCAAAGTCTGTACAACACCATAGTACGTCATCATAGTATGTCACCATAGTACATCCTTATTCTTCATGTATCCAAACTGCAACCACCACGTTAGAAGCCGTCACACCCTCATCATAGTGTGTCATCATAGTACATCTTATGAAGCAACTTTAACGTCACCATAGAAACAACTTTAATTAAATCATGAAAACAAAAGATCAGCATAATGTATCTGAAGTTTAATTAAATCATGAAGACAAAAAATTGGTGAAGGTAAAACCGAATTATCCACTTATTCAGGGATTTATGCCAAAGAAACCACCAAAGAAACCATCGAAGAACTGTGAAGATAGGAAATTACCTTTCCAGCTCTTAGACTTCTTATTCATTGATGCTTCTATATCATGTCACTGTATGTGAAAGTTGACATCCATGTTTATAGCTTGCTCCAGCATGCTAGGAAATATAACATCGAAGCCGATCGGAGAATGCAGCTCCTTGTTCATCACCGAACCAAATTTTGACCTAATAAAATCAAGGCCTGTGGTATATGATCGATGAAGATAAAAGAGGAAAAAAAAAAGAATAAAAGATTTAATATCTTCAAAAAAGGAAAGAGAAAGATTTGAGTTAAAAAACAAACCCAATCAAAGATAATGACTGGAAAAAAAATAATGGGCTATGTTCTTATCATTATTTTTTATAGGTGGTACCTTCGGATAGTAAATGGGCTATGATGGTATTATGCATCACAAATAACTTCCAGTGATTTTTTCTTTTTCTTTCTATCACAGTAAAGTATCCTTTTGATGACGGTTTTACATATCCATCACAAAAAGACATCTCTCATGATGACTTTGTAAAACGATCACTCTTCGTTTGTCACATATAAGCATTTTTGTTGTAATGAAAAAATATTTCTTTAAAATTTTTATCATAAAAATACTAACAATCAATATTTACTGTAATACGTCTAGTCAAATTTTTTCTTATATTTCCATAATAAAAGAAGTACTGGAGAGGTTTTTTCTGAACTCTCAAAAATGTCAAATCCTTTTTCTATAGAAAAGAAAAAACGGTATAAAACTCTGAGTCAATTCCTCCTAACATTACCATGAAACTTGAAACTGCATAGCATGATCACTCCGTTGGCTAGGATATTTTACAAACATCAATTTTTACCTTTTCTTTTTTTAATATTTTTACCATTTCTGGTCACGCACTTGCCATAATAAAACAACGTACGATTTCCATTTTTAACCATTACATCCACGGTCATCGTTGGTTTTGCCATCTTAAACAATTAACAAAGGTCAGTCGTTTATTTGAAAAATAAACGATTGGATTAAAATCAAATTCATCTCTATCCGATAAAAAAAAAAACACGGATACTGTGACAATTTATCCCGAATATATAAAAAAATTAACTGTCTTCCGGAAAAAAGAATCCCGGATAGGCTGGTCCTTCCAAAAAAAAGAATCCCGGATATACAAAAAAATCCAATGATTTTCCAGTGTTCTTTTTCTCGGATGAATTGATCCTTCCGAAAAAAAAACCCCGGATATAACAAATTTTTTTGAATCTTGACTGTTCATCTTATAAATAAATAATTAAATAATATTGATTATATAATCCTTCTTATTTAACATGAATCGTGGATGATCTCCTATTCCTTACTTACATAAAAGATATTTCTTTCTACTTTCTTTCCTGTGGTTCATATCTCTTCAACCCAAAAAGCGTCTCCAATTGGCTGCTTTTTCATCACCTTAGTACGTCATTTCATTCTCTTACTCTCTCTTTCTTCATCGTTTCATCAAAGCAAAAATATCTAGCTAGCTCACAAGCTTCTTCCCCAGACAAAATCTAGGCAAATTTTTATCCCCCTTGTCTCTCTTTTTCATATGTGCTCTTTGAAATATCTTATCTCAAGATCATTTATTTTTTATTTTCTTGCTTATATTTTTTGGATTCAATATCATTGGAAAGTCGTAATTTTTTTGGGGGGTTTTCTGGAATTGGATCTGTAGTATGGTACCTTTAATTTCTTTTCATTTTTTGCACTCATCAAAATATCAAATCTCCTTTTTTTTTTCTTTTGGTTTTTTTGCTCATATGTTTTGGATTCACTATAAATTGCAAATTGAATCATTTTTTAGGGGTTTCTTGAATTGGGTATGAAGCTGAGGTACTTTTTTTGCTATATATGGGAATCATTCACTCATCCCTTTGTTGATTTCAAGAAACCATCATTTTCTCTCTCTACGTTATGTCTAGTTTGAGCATAGTTTCTCTCTCTAAATGTGTGTACATTTCAAGATGCAGCTAAAAATATGATATTTTGTATGTCTAGAATTAGTAAAAAAACATGTATTATTATTTATTAACAAGTTTTTTTTATATGTATTATAAACATTTGAAGATTATCTTTATTTTGTACTAATACTATTTTCTGTGTTCTTCGAATTTAGTGGATTTTTTATGTAGATATTTGCTAGTTTCATGTGTTATCTTGCTCATAATTATAAACAAGGTTGATTTTTTTTTCTTTATTTTATTTTTGGGTTAAAACGTGATGTACGTTAATTTTAAGTTTAACCACTTGTGCAGAAAATTGAAGGTGAAGAGAAGTGCTGGAGCTAGAAAGATAGGACATGGTGAGGCAGAAGATGAAGATAATCAAGATAGACAACACGACGGCGAGGCAAGTGACGTTCTCGAAGAGAAGGAGAGGACTACTTAAGAAGGCCGAGGAGCTTTCGATACTCTGCGATGCTCACGTTGGACTCATCATCTTTTCGTTGACGGGGAAGCTCGTCGAGTACTCCAGCACCAAGTAATATCTCCTAATGATAAGTTATATATATCAGATTTTTTTTTAGGGAAAGTTATATATATCAGATTTAATCCAAATTAGGTGAGTATAATGTCCACGAAAAGAAATTTGTTGCATGGTCAATCCGAATTATCTCAGTATCTTCTGATAAAATTGTTCTAATGATCAATCCGAATAGTAGGAATTTGTTTCATGGTTATTATGCAAGATCCATCGATCTATATCAATGATTGGACAAGGATCGATCTGTTGTGCTCAGATCGATGATGATATTTCAACTTTATGCCATGACAAGAAGTCGATCAAGAATGTCATGCACAGATGATAGAATCGATTATATAATAGTAGCTGTGTTCGTACTAGCTAGCTAGTATATATATCGTACTATAAGTCAAGAAGAATTAACTTAATTAGGGATATATAATCTTACGGAACCATATGATCAAGGATTTGAATATCAGGAAACAGTTTCTCAACGTTACAACATGGGCAAGCTCATGCACCTAGGTGCTAGGCTCATGATAAGTATTTTTCAACGTGGACATCGTATGAGAACAAGTGCATGTATAAAGGAATCAAAGATGCAGTGCCAAAGGCTTCAAAATGCACGTTTTTACAAAGGGTTTGACAGGACAGGGGAATTTTTTTTATCTTTGGCTACATATATCTTCAATGATCTTGATATATAACTTAATCCTTCATCTTTTACTCCTCTTGCGTTTTTTCTCTACAAATGGAGAATAGAACTGTTGTATTTCCCTAATGTTGATCTCTGCAATTCTTGAAGCATGATGAACATCATAGCTCGCTATAACTCACAATCGACTGATCAAGTAGGAAGGGCGGAACTCGAATTGCTACTGGTAAGCTCCCCATTTTTGTTATGTGCACAGCTATTAGGTAGTTCTGCTGTCGATAGAATACTATGTTTCTTCTCATATTGATTAATGGCTCAATGCTGCACCGGTTATCAGTCCTCTGAAATTGGTCTTCCATAGAGGAAGTTATTGTACTGTTTTGTTATCATATACTGTTTTCATATTTTGTCGTTCGCTTTTCTATGAATGTACGGTAATAACTTTATCAATAATGTATGGCATTCTTCTAAATTATCTCTACTTATTAGGAATTGATATTGCGAAGGTTTATTTTGATTATGTCAATACCACACACTCAAATACATTTATTTAGTGAAAAACAATCTCAGTCTCATGAATTGTCTTGATAGAATCAAAATCTATCTTAACAATAACAATTTCTCCTTTCATTTTTTTGATCAATATGGTATCACAACAATCGATGTGGATTAGAACTCATCTGCTATCTGGCTTATCCACCAATCGAACTTAGATTATGCTATTTGATTTCATTTACTGTCTTCAATTTCTATTGGATAGTCTCCATTTCTCAAAAAAGAAAAAGTTCATCTAAGACAATCTTCATTTCTGGACAATATAATAATTCAATTATCTAATCTCTTCAAAATTCAAATTTGATCGACGAGTAGCACTGTTCTACTCGATCATTGGCAGTGATTTAATTTTACAACGATGGCGACCAACGATGACAGACCCAAACTTAGCAATGTCTACAACAGTTGAGAACAACAATATGTCACGGACGGGCTAATTCGTGAGGTTCGTCTCAAAGAATTGTCTAGAATTCTCCACAATTCTCTAGACAATTCTATACGTTTTTAGAGTTTTCTTGAGAACTCTAGGGTTCTCCGGAATTCTCTAGAATTCCCTA
>JAOVYX010016332.1:0-25048 GCA_035668315.1 Drosera spatulata | reverse complement strand
ATGTTCGTGAAATGTGTGACACAACTTGAAATAGATTCAACGCACAAATCCAACCAATATTACCAAGCAACGGTGAGTGACACAATATAGTTCACACTTGAAGGTCACTTGCATACCATTTTAAGACGCAAGAGAAAACACGTAAAAGATCAATGTAAGACATGATATCATACAAACATGGCCTGTGGGAAACTAACCAGAACCAGCCGCATAACTCGAATAACTCATCTTGGACACCAATGAAGCGCGTTAATCAGCTAACTTATGAGCTAAAAAGAACTGCTATGGTATGAACCAAAAGTCCTGAGTTGGTGAGGTCTATTTATACTGAAATGGGAATATGACAGAAGATGGAATATCAGCATACAAATAATGAGTCTGCATGACCACAAGGACTGTAACTTTGTAAGACAACCCAAGTACATAATATGCCTTGGAACTGTAAAAAAGATAGCAGGGAATCAGTGAAAAGAAAGAAAGTGAGATAGAAGAACAAAAGCTGGTGATCTTTTTGTGGGAAACAGAATCAAACCGA
This sequence comes from Drosera spatulata, assembly GCA_035668315.1. NCBI lineage: Eukaryota > Viridiplantae > Streptophyta > Magnoliopsida > Caryophyllales > Droseraceae > Drosera > Drosera spatulata. The sequence goes on along the minus strand of JAOVYX010016332.1, from coordinate 24,513 downwards.
AATGATATACAAAAGGGAAAAATAACAGCATAAAGCTTCGCAAGACTTCAAGCCGATAACAGATCAATCTCGTGTTCTTTGAAAAATTGAAAGTAGATCGATGTTTTTCCTGGAGGATGGTTTTGCACAAGCTATTTGGCCTTTTTAACAGTATTTCAAGAAAAAAAAATACAGTGATTATATCCTAAAAATAAAATCGTTGATCTTGACTTGTGAAAATCAGACAGATCTTTTAATATATACTTGTCAAATTTTGATGGTTTTTTGTTATTGTTCGAACTACGTGCACATTCATGAACCAGCTAGGTAATGCCCACTGGTTATGCTTTGCAGCTTCATATCAGAGCAAGAGAATCTATGCTTGTTGGCTGGCTTTGAGAGTGAAGTGTCCAACAAGATGTAAGTGCAAGGAATATTTTCTGAAACAAGAAAAGGAGACTGCTAAAATCGTAGAGGAATGAAATATCTAAACTTGACAAATCATTTGAAGACACACCAATTTAGATATGATTTAAAAAAAGATATTAGATTGTGATATGTCAGAGTTCAAAAGAAATCTTAAAATATGACATAACTATCATAATCTCACTGAAAATTTCTTTAAAAAAAATATCATATCCATGTAGCTAGCCCTACATAATAAAATAACAACTAGATAGTTTTATTTATAATTAGTGGGGTTCCTTTTTTAATCTTTCAACACAATATATGTGATATTAATTCCCCTATAGTTGGTTTCCACTTATGGGATGACCTGTGGCGTGTTATGAATGGTGAAGAGTGGCATTCAGCATATATCTGGCCCTTCAATGGTAACATTCTTTCCCGGTTTCTTGGCAATAATCTTCAGTGATTGACAACTCCTATTACTATTTTTGACCCAGGAGATTGTCAACTCCTTGGTAGAATCAGCACTTGTTAATTGATGAGGAAAAGATTATAGCCAGCTGAAGCATCAGCACCAAATCTACATGTTGAATGCTGGCCCGTCGTTGAAGAAACATCTTAATTGACTAAAACATGCAACGACTTTCTTAAAGTCATTATACAGATAGACAACCGGTTGAAGCTTCTAAAAGTTCATCATCTGATAGACAACCAGTTGAAGCTTCTAAATGTTCTCACGCATCATTTTCCCAGCACAAGGAAAAGATGGGTTTATCCTTCACATCATACTAATCAATCTGGAATGAAAATACTCGAAAAGTGTAATTCTAACTTGAATTTATGACCGTCGAAAGACAGCATTGTTTTCTTCTTTTCCCTGCGCTGGCATGGAATGGTCCATTTGGAATAACGAAAAAGAAAATATGCTCTCGCTTTGTTCTTGATGAAATTTGACAAGCAGATTAGCTAGATGGTGTAATGAACAACACAAGTACAATCAAAGAACGAAGTTCTCAAGGCAACAGTATATGAAAGTAATAACATTAAGATTCAGATGCACCATCTCTCGAAGTTGCGCTACTCCACGTGTTAATGACCAGAGACCATGGCAACGACGAAACTGTTGCATTTTCCAAGTTATTCACGTTGCGAATTAGCATGATTCCTCGCTTTGAAAAGTCCATAATGGTTTGCTTCCTCATTCAGGAGATTGAAAATGGAGCTTTCTATCACAGAATCTATTCCTTATCAGTCCTGTTCTAGATCAAATACCTTTTCGAGGCTCTTCCTAGTCCGTGATCATACGCGTCTCTCAGGTAGAAAAAAAAAGGCTCCACTAGTTAGAAAAACTGTTACGTCCAAACAAATAAATACGCCATCGAAACAGGGATCTGATATTGACCCAGTTAAGTCTCCAAATGCTTCATCACTTCAATCTTTTTTTATCTTTTAGTGATTCTAACTTAGCACTACGCTACCGTCAAATACAGTACACGAAGTAGACAGACATCCTTTGTTCCTCGTGAAAAACGGCAAGGACGCTGACAGGAAAGGAGACGCACACGGTGAAGATCGGATCTAGTTCTTGTCTTTTCGGCATGAAATGAGGTGACTGAAATGGTAATGAGATTCTGTTGCCTTAATTTCAGTCACCTCATCGCATCAATGGTGCTTACTCTAAAAGAGTTCAATAAACATGAGGTAGATCGGAACCAGTAATCCCCCAAACGAAATCTCAATTGGGATGCTACTATGGTTGCAATGAAGAATCTATTGCGAGTCTTTTGAAATAGCGAAGCATCTATGAGCACATCATCCTGATGAACAATATTTTTCCTGTAACACACTATTGCATCAGTCTTCATGACCAAACTTCCCCGACTCCACGCATAAACTCTGGATACATGGACAAACCGGCAAAAATCATATGTAGAAAAGCTTGAACCGTCATATGGCCTACACTTGATCGGCAAAGAAGAACATAACACGAAACTAGTACCAAAAAGATCTATTGCACTCAAATGTTATAACTTTGTACGTACATGACGGTACATCTAGAAGGAACAATGACGACACGGCAACGAATGCGATCTTTCATAGATGGCCAAAGCAAGACTAAACCCGAGTTCACTTCTCCAATGCCGAATCTATTCTTTGGCCATACTGTTTGCATACACATACTCACAAAACACTGCAATTTTCAGATTTCTGTTTTCCACATTTTGCAGATACTGCCAAGTCAAGTACAGCATAACACCAATTCTGGAAGCCTCAGTGCAGGAACGTCATTGGTTTAATGAAAAAAGAACACATCTTACGATAACATCTAAGAAACAGAAACACAAGAACTTTAATAAGTTGCCACCGCGAGAACTGGTCATCAATTATTAGCCTGGTGCTTCAAAGAGAACTAATGACGGACATTTATACTAAGAGGTGCTTTATCGCTCTTACCAGGGAGAGAATCAAGAAATAGATTGCCTCAACACAGAGCTAAAAACAACAGAGAATACAACCGAAAACCCATCGAAGAAGGAACAGAAATATGAAAGCTTATAGTTTTTGCGAAGCTGCAGAGTTTTGCTGGCACAGTCTCTGCCACACCAGAATTTATTCCTGGCATTGCCAACTAGAATCAGTGACCATGATGTTCATCATCGTCATCGTCGTGGCCATGAGGAGATCCGCCAGGTCCCACCACCTCCAACTGAAAAACATAGAATAGAACGAAAGAGCTTAGCATGGTGAATTTGCAATGAAACTAAATAGAAGGTGAATGGAACAGGGATCTGTTCTAAGACGAAGGTTTCAATCTTAGTTTGGCTGTCAAACAATTTAGCTGTCATACCCTGAAATTCCTTACAGCTACAAAATTCTAAATTCACTGGACCATAGGCCGAGAATGAAGGCAACTATAGAAACATAAGAAATTACAATAACAATAAAAGAGCATTGATGGGTAGATCAAGGAAGTTAGAACTTTGTGACAGACAGTGGTAAGAATCCATATGTTGCTCATTCACTCGATATGAACAAGTATCACTTGTGTTGGAACATATAAACCTTTTGTGAGTCTCTAAATGACAAAAATTATTACTAGTTTTTCCTTTAGCTTTTCAAGATCTCCAAGAGGTAGAATCTTCACACCACATCTATGGCAGAAACTAGAAAGCGAGACCAAATTCAAAAGCCAAGGAAATCGACCTATTAACAAGTAACAACAAACAGCAACTCACCACCGGCTACCATCAAATGACACTAAAATTTGTAATTCCACACGAAAGATCTCTTGCAGATACACAAGCATGCTGCATTAAATTGCACTCAAGCATACCAAAGAGAAAAAAGGCACACATCTAGTAATTGATGGAAGACTTTACACGAGTACGAGGAGAACGACGAATTTCAATGAATACCTAATGATGTGAAAGGGGATTTACTATCACATATGTGATCCAATTAGCACACTTGAGAGTGGCCAGTAAAAGTTAGAAGGAATTCAGCAATGTCAAGTTTAAGACTTCAGACATGAAGTAGCACATTACCATAGCTTGCCATAATTCCATCACAGATCATAGGAATCCGTGAAGAAACTTATATAGCAAGATAACTTCTTGAAACATATTTCCCATTTCAAAGTACTAAACTAGAAAAATAAAACTAGGATGCCATGCACTTACCACAAAGTACTGTGAGCACACTGGACATTCATAGGGTTTATCTTTCTTCAGCGTGAACCATACAACATCATGTTCATCCTCTGCAAATGAAAGCCAATAACTATGTTAGTTTTTCAAATCGCACCATCTTGTTAAATAATAGGATATGACAAAATAATTGACAAGATGTAAGGTTGTGATGCACCTCCTTCCCCTCCTGGGCATCCAACAATTCTTTCATCATAGACGGACTTCACAACAGCTGGGGCTTCCTACAGGGATATAACCACACAATTATTAAATGAAAAAAAACCACATACTTGCAATTGCCAGTCACTGCAACCCTCAATTAACCAACAAAGAACAAACTACGGACCATGATTTATCAATGATTACCTTCAATTCATTCACACAGATATCAGGAGATACAGCAGAAATCGTCATTAATTGTAACAAATGGATCTATTTTATCTCAGGTAGGACAGAACCAGCTAATGCGCAACGAAGGCCAAAGCTTTGCCCTTGCATCAAGATTTTATTAAAGATTATTCTGCTCAGAGAAACTAATATCCTAAGAATCTCAAAATTCAAATACGTTCAGTGGTACACCAGAGGAAGGGGAACTGTCTAGCGAAGCGAATTGAATTACTATCCTTGATGGTTGACTCACTGTATAGGCCTATGCCTCGACCAACCTATACCGCAACTGTGCGTTTAACACAACATATCCTCACCCTATAGCCCATCACACGCCCATTATTGACCCCAACACCAACCGACAGCTGCACAAGGCCATCACTTTTCCTCTTCCAGGACACACATGACACAGCATATTAGTGTAGTGCATCTGCATCATTCTCTGCAGGGATGAACTACAAGCCAGTTGTCACAGCCTCGCTGAGAAATGAGGATGACGTGCGTTGGGGAGTTCCTACGAGCACTGGCCATACTAGCATGACAGGAGCGACGTAGTGTTAGAAATTGAACGCGAGCGAGGACGTTGCAAGGGCGAGCGAGCGTTAACGAAAAACGTTGCGCGAGGGTTTGAACGCGAGCGAGGCACGTAGCAAAGGCAAGTGAATTTTTGCGAAGCAAGACATATTGCGTTAAGACTTGGATGTGCGAGGCATGTTCCAAGTGCTTGCGAGCGTTATCACGAGCAAAGGCAAAGACGCGGAGGCATGATTAACGTGATCTTGGACTTAGACGCAAGCATGTTTCGTTCTAAGGCCCAACGAACGTTACGAGATTCCTAAGTGTCGACAAACAAAAACCAATAACGAGTTTGCTTAGGTTCGTACCAGGTTTGGTTGGCTTTGATTTCCAAAACGGATAACTGGATTGTTTGAGGAGGGGTAACGGTTGTTCCTACTATATGGGATTTTTGTTGCTATCTACTATAAAAAGGAAGAGGTGTCTTAAGATCAAAACCAAGCCAACGTTCGTAGCATTGTTCCCCATGCTTGGTGCCACGTTCAAGGGCTGGGCTTGGATGTTGGGAAGCATATAAAGGTCTTGGTCTGATGATGGCAAAAAACGAAACGTGGGTCAGGTTGTTGTGCTAAGGAATACGTGAATCGGGCGTGTAAAGTTCGAAGTTCAATTTAGGGGTGACAGCTTGGGCGGGCCTCGTACGAAACTAAAGAGAAAAACCCATCAATTGGGATGGATTGATGAGCAAGTCGCTGGAACAAATCTTGCAAGAAGATTTGTGACAGATAGTCTCGAAAGATAAGCATCAAGAAGGTCAAGAAGATATCGTGGGAAAGTTTAACAAAAGATATTATGGGCTAATGATATAATTCTTGGTTGTAATTTGTTTGGATGATATTTTTCATGGGTTATCATTATAATGTAAAATCTTTTATCTTTGCCTATAAATATAGATGATCCTGATCATTATGCATCACATATTTTTGAGAGCACGAACAGGCTGAGAACACAAAAGGGTTGTGTGTGTCCCATGGATCGTTGGTGAGATCAATAAAAAAAGTTTGTCAAGAGAACGCGGAGTGTAAGTTGTCTTGCAAATTCATGGGGTTCCTTTGTATAGCTGAAAAGACAATAAAAAGTTGATCTTTTGATCGTAAATCATTGCTGTTTGGTTGGTGACTCGTTTTTGTTGATTGTGTGACTTATTTGTGTTTGTCGAAACACGAAGACGAGGCACATGCTATTTCAAAGACTTCCGCTGAGTAAAACAAACGCACGGGATGCTTGATGAAAGTGTTGCTGGTTGATTTGTTGGGGATTGGCGCATCACAGGGGTTGGTTTGTCACGAAAAATTTGAGGACAGAATCAACCCAGTGAGACCAGGATGACTAGCAACACAAGAATAACTATACTAATCATTTAATAAACCATCCAATATTGGTGCCATGGTACCGATCGATTAAGTACATTCTTTTTTTCCCAAAGGCCATTCTGCATCTATAGCAAAAGCGAACACTAATGACTTAACTATACAAAATAGAATGAGCAGCATTCTGAGGTTGGAGCCACCAACTCTATTGTTTAGTCATACAATAACAAGACCAATACATCTGCTTTTTATCTTTCTTTTGAAAGTGAGATTAAACTAATTAACTCTTTCTCATACCCAAAAACTAGTTACTCTATCAAAATAAACACACTTGTGTATGTCATTCTTCTGATAATCCCACACACAAATATTCTCTTTTCCAAACATTAACTTGTTCCATCTCAAGTTAAGAGAGCTACTACAAGCAAGGGAGAACGCCCACCACACAACATTAGCAATTCCATTCCATCATTTTCCCATAACATTCATCAATTTATCCAGCCTCTCAACTGCACTACTGAATATCGGTACAATTCCGACCGGTTTACCCAGTAACGTTGCATTTAAAGTTTTTGTCCTCTTTCAACCGTACAGGATTTCTTTTCCCTCAAACCAGGAATCACTCAATCTAACACAAGAACTCCGTCATTTGAAGATGAATTTCTACCCAGCAGATCGAACAAAAATAGCTAGTCGAATACAATTTCTATTAGTAAACTTTCAGCCACTCAAACCATATTGCAAGAGATCATCATCCCTTTGGCTACTCTTACAGAGTAAGAATTCCAGCGAGATGCCTAGTCAGCTAGGCATTTCCTAGGATGTATTAGGGTCTTCATTGTGTCATTGCCGCAAATGTCATTTCCTAGGATGCCCTAACCTTCATTTTTAAAAAACATGGCCGATATTAACAATCTTCTAGTGATTGTTCGAAGCTGATGGCAGGAGAGAAAAGCTTTTAAAAGGCAGATGTTGGTGTCATGTTGACCAAATAAATTTAGAGATTAGATAACAAAATAGTGCAAGCTGTAGGCAAAATTTCTTCTACAGATTGCTACGTTGCCATGGGATACAAACTTCCAATCCATGTTAGATAGCTAACGTGAAACACCTCTACCAACCAGATTGCCTGTTTTCCTTCCTTTCATTTATCACATTCAACGTCTATGGTTGAAATAAGTGCCTCAAAACCAGTGATTTTATTTTAAGTCAAACCTATACCAAACACGATTTCTATATGATATAACTCATTTCCAGCTGAATATATAGTGCCAAATTTATCAAGTCCAAGGGAAAAGAACATTAAACAAGATAAATAATCCAAATATCACCACTTCATTAAAATTTCAACGAGGTAATCATTCCATAATCAAGAGTGATCAACTCGACATGAATCAATCGCAATTCCAACCCATCGAACAAAACAACAATGACCAAATGATATCCAAGTGGAGAATACGACACTAACCTTGGTGCCAAAAGGTCCAGAAGGATGATTAATCTCCAGAATGTCCTTCCCCTAAACGCCAAAAACCACCAACAATAAATCCACTACTACTTATCACACAGTATACATCACAAAAACAAAACCTAGCATCAAATACAATCAAGTGAAACACTATCGAGAGACAGTTCGCATGCAATCACTTGGAAACCTTCCCATCCATTCCTACCATTTCACATATCTCACATCATTTTTTCCTCTCAATTCCCAAAATCAACAGACCACAGATATCCCAATCGACTGTACACAGAATCAAAACACTTCACCTCATTCCTCAGAGAATCAAACAACAGACAATCAAACAAACAAGAAATCCTCAATACCTGAAGCTCAGCCTCGAGCTCCTCGCGCTCGTGCCCCGTCGCGATCGGCATTACATCCTCAACCCGAACCTTCGGCTTTTCCACCACATTCTCTGCCAAAACAAACCACAAATCATCCATAATCAACAACCAACAACACACCACGAAATCGATAATTCATTTCTGATCCAATTCCACTCCATCGGAATCAAACCCTAACACAATGAATCGTAACAATCAAATCAAATCCACCGAAAAAAGGAACTAGATTACCGGATTCGGAGGCGAAGTGGCGAGGGAACAGGGAGCCGAGACGAGGAGAAGCGGCGACGACGACGGCGGCGGATCGGAGAGAGGTGGTTGTGGTGGTGGCGGCCGCAGCCAGTGATCGGAGATGGGAGGAAACCGATCGCCTCCACATGGTGGACGGATTTGATCTCAGGTCGCTCCGATGATCGAAGAGGAGATCGAGAAATGGCTGCTGCTGATGGTGAGAGAGGTGTGTGGTGGGCACGGAGAAATGTGAGAACCCTTTTTGGGTGCTGATGGACTGTGGTTCTTTGTCACGTGCTAACGGGGGAAGAATTTTTCTGTTTAAATCGAAAACCAAAGTCTATGTTTAAGAAATCATACTTCCTCCCAGATAAAGAATTTAGAGATCATGTATTTTAACGTAGGATATATCAAATAAAAATTTAACGATTAAAATTAAAATAATAAAAAATAAAAAATCGAAATTAAATTATAATGTTTTAATTTTAATCATGCATTTATATTTTTAAATCTCAACCATTAAATCATTACTTCACATAGGGTATGTCAAGAAATATACTCGTTTTTCTCAATTAGTATAGTGAGTAGATGAATAGGATTTATGAGTGAATAAAGAAAGTAAATGTGAAAATTATGAGGAGGGGAAAGAGAAAAAATAATAATGGAGAAAATGATTTGATATAAAATAGGGATATTTTAAAACTTTTGAAATAAAAAACTTGTTAATTTAGAAAAAAACATAATTTATATAAAACATCCAAATTTTATAATGTGACGTAATATATCTGAGATAGAAACACTATTATACTAGTTCTCTGACAAGTTAGGAAAGTCATAATATTGGACGGTTTTTGAGGGGGGACCGGTGGAACATGTTTACAACTAAGTATGAACTTACGTTCTAATGTTGCATCGATTACATTTAAGTTGAGAATTGAGTGCACCATGTTAGATGCATTCCAAAATTTTGTTGTAGTCATGTTTCATGGAACTTATGAGATTCAACATCGACATGACAGCAAGGAATCGGGCAGGGCAAGATCCATCAAACTGAAACACTACGAATACAATCACAAGTCTGTGCCCAAAGATACAAAGACGAGCTCGAACTAATTTCACAACAACGATATTCGATCATATATCCATCAAACTGAAACACTACCAATACAATCACAAGTCTCTGTTACATATTTCCGACACAGTAAGTGGCTACATTCTACGCTGCATGAAACCTTACACAACTTCTTGTTCACCTCACCTTACCCATTGGCTGCAAGCGTCGCATCATTGATAGCCTCCCTGAAGTGGAAATCTTGCCAAAAAAAAATTAAAAAAAAAAAAACCTGAATGATCAGCCCATTCCTACGGTAACAGAGACATGTTAGCCACGCAAATGATTTCATGTTCAGTCGAGGGTCTTCTGCTTCAGCTTTCTTCCTTGATTCTCCGTGATCTGTTCTTCATCCAATTTTCTTTTCAAGTCACGCAAGTCTTCTTCGCTGACCACCCCGTTGAACTTCTTGTTCAATGCGTATGCTTCTGCCAATCTTCTCTTGCAATCCTTGCTTGCAACATCATGCATCACCACTGAAATAATACAAAATAAGGAGCAGCGAAAGATACTTGCAAAAATAGTCCCAGTGTAGACTCGTAGTCAATCTTCATTACAAACAGAGAGCGACGGACTTGATTTTGATACCATTGTTATCATCACCATAATGAAGTCAAAAATACATCAATGGAATTGTATTACAGATAAAACTGAGATCCGCACCCAGAAAAAAGTACCTGGTTTTGGATAGTCCTCTCCAATTATACAATTAGCTTTGACCTGAATACTCTTTGGCGCTGTCCAGGGATCATAAATATACTCCTTTGGCATATCTATATTGGTTGACATGCGATCGTGAGTTTATTAAGAAATGAAAACAACTGCATGAGATGGAAATAAAGGCAAACGAAGATTTACCTTTGAGTACTGGGAGAAAATGCCTGATGAAATTACCATCTGGATCATACTTCTTCCCAAAAGATATCGGCGAGTAGATACGATGGTACTGACCAGATATGGCAGAAAAAGGGAATAAAAAACATGAATTGGGACTTGGGATAGATGAATCATTGACATGAAAACAAATATGTAAGATTACCAGAATGGAGAGGCAAAGAAATCTCAATACCTCATAGAAAAATGATGAGCATGAGAGCCACATCCAATTCCCATTGTTAAGCGCCCAGTCGTGATCGATCAAGAGCCTTTCAAAAACATCACGACCTTTCTCCCAATGCAAGAACTATAATAAAGAGAGCTCAAAGTCAAAATCAGATGATATCAAGAAAACAACACTGCAGAATTGATACCAGATCCCCACGAGTGAGGAAGCACGCAACACAATGTCGAGCAAGATGGTGCATCCAACCCCATTTCCTTAGCTGTAGACATGTGAAGCAACGGGGTTAAGAACGTTAAACATATAAAACCAAGAAGGATATTAGATGCAACACAGCTGCAAATAGATGCTTTATTGTCTTGCCTGGATCATAATGGCATCAATCCAAGGATAACCAGTCCGTCCATCTCTCCAAGCAGCCAACAGTTCGCTGTCATCCTTCCAAGGGATCTATGCGAAAATGCAGGTCCACTTCACCAATCAAATTTGAAGACGAACAAGGAAAAAGGAAACAAATGCTGGATGGGGGACATCAATCTAGCCAAAGACCACCAGTATCATACCTGTTTGCATATCTTATTACCCCTCATTTGGTCGAAATTCGGAGTGCCAAAAGCAACGGTGTAGAAGAAGTCTCGCCACAGCAACTGCAGTTTTTTTTCTCAGAAGCATTAGTGAGTCATAAACAAACAAGATTCTCAGAGATTAGAACTGCCAAAAAATGACCTGCCCAAGAAGTGAAACTGGTGGAGATGTATGTCGTTTGGTATTCTTATAGACTTCTTGAAGACACTGATAGAAGTACCTAGATGACAAACAGCCAAACTGCAGAAAATAACAAATGGAGAACAAAAGCAAACGAGAGAGCACAATGAATCTACATAGACTTGTATCAGAAACTAATTCCTGCAAATGGTGTATAAACATGAGGATTTGACAAACTTACTTTTAAATATGGTGACAGGACAGTAGTTGCAGGCTTCAAGAATGCTGATGGGTCGCCCTTAGGCTTCTCAAAGTTTGCTACCCACTCCTGTGATGTCACGAAGAGAGAGATCACTGACACTTAATCTCTAATTGTGGTTATTCAGTCATCCCATCACATAAACACTCTAGACCGAGGCGACGCAATCATATCATTAAGAATAATCATGATCAACTCCATCTTTTTTGATGCATGGTGGGCGGTCTTCTAAAAGGTATGAGGCATGCGGAGGTTCCACCACTCAGGCAGAATATGGGAATAAGATTAAGCTTTTTCCTCAATACTGATAATTTGATGAAGTTAGGCAACACTTGTATAGCTATAAATGAAGTAGTTCTGTCGAGCAAATAATTATTACATGCAGGAGTAAGCATATATAGATCTCCATGTATTGAAATATTTTATAGAAAGGAGTTCAACGGTGAGCTTGCTAAAGGATATGTCTATCAAGAAATTGGAAGGAAATTCAGCAATTCGCTCACTTGGAAACGAACAATCAGCACAATACCTTGTCATCAAGGGACTTCTTTAACCTCTTGAGAGCTTCTGTTTCACCGCCTTTAAAGGGAGAAAACTGATCCTGCACATCATCTGTATAACCAAGTTCTTCAATAGTGGGCAAATTCGATATCTTAATTTCTCCGAGACTCCCCACAGGAGGAAGTGAAGATATTCCTGTAGAAACAGGAGTAGATGCCCATGAAGGTTCTCCAGCAAGCTTCAGAAATGATTGATAGGTAAGAGGCACCTTTCCCCCATTCTTCTCATGTTTGTCATCACAGACCACCAGAGTAAACAAGGAAACAATTGATAGGTAAGAATGAAAACACGCAAAGTCATTGATTCCTGGGATAGGAGTAGGTTTCATTCAATATCACCTCATTGGAGAATAAGCCTTACCTTTCTTATGATATCTTCAGGATTGAAAAGTGTATGACTAACAGGGCAAAATACTTCAATCCCAGCAGACGATGCATACTTCTGCAAAAACAGTGACTAACCACTTCAGCTAAGATGGTAATTTCAGATCAGGATACTTTTTCATCTTTTTGGAGTAGTGGGGGAGCAAGCATGCAAATACAAGTTACCTTGACTCTGGCGTCCATGGCTTGGTAGTATGGATCTGTATCGTGCTCAAAGCAAAGTTTCTGAATGTTCCACTGCAAGTTTCAGAGAAATCTCAGTACAACAAACAAGCAACTACATTTTCAAGATTTTGACAGAAACAAGCATCAGTAGAACACACTTGCGCAATAAAACAATGTCAACTTCACATAAAATTGTTTATAACATTGGATAGATCATATAAACTGTCTGCACTTAAAGCTAAAAGGCCATGAAAAAAAAAAAGAAAAAAAAAAAAGATCCCTCCTGGGATTGACTGTGGGAATTCAAGTACAATAGCCCTCCTATCACATAGCTTCTAATTGAACTCGCTCTTGTCTACATGTAATGGAACTCATGATCCCCCATTCCAAAAGCTCAAACTTAAAAATCTCATGAATGGTATTTGTTTCTCAACAACCCTGAACTGCATGATACATGATAAACAAAACTTTAAAAAAAAAACCTATATATCCATCCGCCAATAAGAACTTTTACTGAACCTTGCAAATGTAGGAAACTACCGCATCAAAAAAGAGATGTCTTGAAATCACAAATTTGAAACCCCATTATTTAATGAGGACTCGGTATATGGTGGGAAATTACATCGGCTTCAAATCTGTCAAATGCATCTACATAAAGAAGAATGTTAGCGTACTAATGATGTTACGATTCTTGAACAACATGATGAATGCCTTCAGCCATCCCAACAAGCTGAATCTGAAGGAAAATTCGCTAGAGTCGATCATTCCAATCTCATCTCTAATGATGAAGTTTTTCCAACTTATTGATCAATACTAAACCCTAACCCTAACCACATGACAAATAAACATATTCCCCTCCTGCACGAGAACTCGAAGTTCTCGGTACGGTCAATTGCTAACACTTCCCCTGTCGCATACCACAAACAACAAATACATGCCATTAAGAATAGTTTATCCACATCTACGTGGCAAAAACATTACAAGTACGTATATAAATACTCGGTCACTCCACTCACAGTCAATTAGTTTTGAGTTGGAACTCCGTAAATTTAATACAAACAAATCATCAAACCCAAATACCTCCTTCAAGCACCTAATCACAACCTCCCCAGGCTCCCCTTTCACAACAACCAACCCACTCCCAACCCTCCTCAGTCCCTCATCAAGATCCCTCAAGCTCTCACACAAAAACCTAATCCGATTCAACCCCGCCCGCCTCGACCCGGCCGAATATTCCCCCGGGTCGGCCTCCATGTAATGCGGGTCGACCACGAACAGCGGGTACACGGGGACGGAGTCCCGGGCCGCGTGCTCGAGGGCCGGGTTGTCGTGGATCCGGAGTCCCTTGCGGAACCACATGAGGGACGAACCCGGACCCGACCCGATTCGTGAGACCATTTTCCCGCTTGGTATTGTGAGCCGAGGCTGGGTTTGGGTTTGGGTTTGTGTGGGGAATCGTGGGATACGTTGAGCGGGTTTGGACCCTTGGTTTGAACTCAAGGGTGAAAATTATCCGAGCAGGAGAAATATTTCCACGTCAACATTTCGAAAAAAATGACAAAGAAAAGGTGACCGTGGGACTATAGTAACGACAATTTTCACATCAAAATTGACAAAAAATAAAAAATGAATTGGTTTAAAATATTCAAACGTAAGTTTTTTATACATTTTAATACTCATTTAGATTTATGAAGTGCAAATAAAATGCCTATGAAAATGGTCTGTGAACTGCAAATAAGGAGGTTAAGAAATGTAAAATCGAAAAGGATATCAAAACGTAAGGAAAACTTGCTTTGAGTATTTTTATTCAATTTGTCTAATAAATAAAAAAAGATAATCAAGTGTTTAAGTAAAATTCAAACTGAAAAAAATCAAAGAAACATTAATATCAATCAATATATAGGATACTCATTCATGCTGCAAAAGACAACGTACTGATTATTACAAATACTGTAGGTTGACGATTTTATATTATAAATTGAAAAATCTATACTGTAAGTTGACAAATATGTACAATCAAATTTTTAGTGTATTTTATAACTGGAATCTAATTTGTATATATTCAATAAATTACAATATAAACTTTTCAATTTATAGTATAAATTTCTCAACCTACAGTTTACAGCAGCGAATATGCTGCCTTTTTACAGCACCAACGACGCGTATATATTAAATCAACAAACCTACATGCATTTTATGAAATATCATCACAGGGTCGACGAAAAATATCACCATCAAGTCACTGTATAACACAAACGATATACACAACGCTCTTTGTGATTTATACCACAAAGGTATCTCATCAATTTATGAATTTGCATTCCTTTTAACACATTCATTCTTTATTATACCAGCAAACAAGGCATAACACACATTAAGCAACAACACTTCACGACACTCAGTATTTAGCACACAACAGCAGTTACAGTCAGTATTTTACGTCAGTCACATTTAGTGATTACGTCCAAAGATTTCAATGCATATTATTATACTCACGTTATAACAATATGCATCGTCACACACAATAAATCCAAACGTTACTTTTTCTCATGGTTCTTCGCATGCACACGTTGAGCCTCGTCCTCAAGTTGACAACAAACATCGTTTTCAAGTCCTATAATATAATAAAATTCACATATTAGTATATTTCCTGATGAATGTTTATTCACGTTACAAAATTAAGCATATTTGTTCGTATTTCGTAAAAAACCGTCATATTAATATTATGATGTTATGTTGAGCTTTATACAAGTCATTGGTACTTATTCTAATTGTCCAAGATAATGATTTTATATATTTATCATCATTGTAATTATTTATAGACATTTGAAATTGTTTCGGAGTCAAAACGAATCATTCCTGGATTCTACTCAATAAGATCCTTCGATATGTTTAAATCTATAACTTCTCGTATACATTTTCAAAAATTATTTCGTAAAATTCTACATAAAATAGACTTTATAAAATTTTCATGAAATTAGAGTTGTCATCATGAAATCATACTAATAATACCAGTTTATTCGTTTGAATTTATATTTTTGGGTAGATCAGACAGTTTGATCTTATTTTACTAATTAGTTCATAAATCCTTACATATAGCTCCAAATCTAGATTTGTAAACCGTTCTGTAAACTATACTTCAAGACCTTTCCAATGATACAAGGCTCGTTTTCAAAATCTTACTGAGTGATTCTTAATCAAGCCACAAATTAAGCTTTGTGATCAATTTTTACAGATTGAAATATTCAAACATTTTTATTTATATCTTAAAGATATATAATTTCAAATCATGATCTATCAACTTTATCCAAAATTAAACATGTGAGACTTTAATATATATTAAAATCCAAATTTATCTCAAAGTTTATGATTTTCCCATCGAATTTATAATCTTTAAATTATATCAGTTGTCTAAAACCTCATAAAACGATTTTTCTTCATGGTTTCTTTATGTTTTTCTTTCACATAAGTTCTTATGATGTCTTGTCTAAATCAAGACAAGTTTTTAGACAAGACCAAGAGAATGTAAAACCAAATGAGTAAAACTCACCTTCACTTACCAAGTTAAAAAAAATGGTAACGACGAGCTTCAACGGATGATCGACTTGAACCGTGCGAAGTGATATTCGACATTAAGGATGGTGTTGCTCGTCTTGATCTCCTGGTGTTTCCGTGGCCTTGTGTGGTGATGGAGAGGAGTGGAGATGGAAGAAATGAACTAGAATGGGTGAAAGTGCGAAATAATAGGAGGTGTAAAGGGAAAAGGTGAGGAAATAATGAGGCGGGTGAAATTTTTTAAAAAATCAATAGGGATAAGTTCTTATATTTGTGTGTTAAGGTTTAATTTCATTTATAATTGATATATTTTTCTTATGATTTTGACAAATAAATTTTATAACTCTATCAAATAAATTAAGACGTTTAATGATATATTATTTTTGTTATTTGATGAGATAATAATTTATCATGAAAATTTTAAATCTTTACAGATATTGAACCTTTTAAATTGATATTTGGTTTGATCTTTATTTTCGAAAAGAGTTGAGTGATTATTTTGTTGGAGGAACGGATGAACGTATTCATGAATTTATAATAAATAATCAAATAACACAACAAACTCAAGATAATAATCTCACTATCTTTAAAAAAATATATTTTTTCATAATATTATAAAAAGATTCAAATCACACTTAAAATCTCGTATTGGATCAAACGAATGTATGTTAGTTGGAACGGAGAGAATACCTCCAAAAGGAAAAAAAGAAATTTAAAAATGCGTAAAAACTTCAAAAAAAAAAAAATGGTGGGACAAAAGAAACGAAACAATGAGAAACACTGTTATCGAACTAAGAGAGGAGAATGAATTTCCACCCTCCGATCATCCAAGTTGTACGACACTTGGCTTATGTGGCACACATCTAAACATCAAGACTCATGACTGATATTGACCATCGAAAAAATGAATGATTATACGATTAACACCCATTGCACATTCAGTTCAAGTCCATGAAGATATACTATTACCAACTTACCATTCTCTTTTTAAAAGCCACGAAAAATTAAAATTTGAGTTAAAATGAGTTGATTCAATGATAAATCATTCCTTTTATGAAAAATAAATTTATTTATTTTTTTGACAGTCTACAATGTAATTGCGCAAATAAGCAAGTAATAAAAAAAAATTCAAATAATACATATGAAGAGTTGAGGATTTAATTATCATATTATTTCTTAAAAAAATTATCATGTTGTGATCCCAAGTGCTTTAATCTCAACATGGAATGTTAATACACATGTTCTCTTTTTTTAAAGTAAAATAATAAAAAAAAGAAATTCAATAAAGGAAGAAGAGAAAAAGGATACTACTATACATACTATCCCTTTCAAAAAAAGAAAAAGGAAAAACAGAGTTATGCCACATAGAAACTTTTTCAATGTTCACAAACATAGGTGCATCAATCTAACATTAAACTTCGACAGTTATCATGAAAAAATGAAGAAAAGGATATCAAGACACTACCTGTACAAGCATATGTCATTGATGAATATATATGCAAGGCAATAAGAATCCACCTAATCAGGATATTGGGAAAAAGAAACAAACCTTTGTCTCTATTGTGGTTGGATAAGTTCAGATTGGAAAAGCAGATACACTTTCCCAAAATAGTAAGATATAGTTCCCAAGAAACTACTACGCGTGTATTTGAAAGCAAACCATACGAGAGATTCGCTATCTGTTTAAATTTTGTGCTAAAGATTTTGATGACTATGATATTGTGCTAAAGATTTTGATGACTATGATCTGTTTACAAGTAAGACCTTGTAAAATACTAGTAATAATTAATAATTTGTATTCTTATTATCCCTTGAAACAAATCTTAAATCTGGTTATCTTTTAGACGTTACAAAGAAAATTCCTACTAGATTCTATAAACATGTGTTCAAGACTTTCGAACTTTCTTTCTCTCCAAAATTCCGAATCATCTTCCACATCTATTTAAATATATAAAGTTAATTTAGTTTTTCTTGTGATCAAAAGTTTGGTTATCCTATATTAAGGGCATAATATTTACCCCCTAAAAAAAGAAAGGCATAGTATTTATGATTTGTATTAAATGTATTTAATTTGTAATGCTTTCTCATTATATCATACATGTTGTTCTAATATTGTTATATATTTATTTCATTATTATAACATCATTCGAACATAATAACTACTTAAATAGTTTAACATCATCATGACATAAAACTCTCAAATATTTTAGATTTTCTATATGATTTAAAATAGATATATGTAATTATCAATAACATTTTCTTGTGTACATAATATGAATTATATAAATAATATTAGAATAAATCAGGTTAAGGACTTGTCACTATTAAACCTGATTTAATGAATATCGTTACATTTTTTCGTGTGAGTGTTGAGTATGACTCGTCGATCGAATCCATCTGATGCTAGTTCGTTTCTTGTAATAGGAAGATCCAAACAAATAGGACCCCAACGGAGTTACTCGTCCTTCAAAAACATCTCGACCAACCACTTAAAGCGTGACACAAAAACATAAATACATATAGGAAGAATTTTTGATAGACATTCTTATGCAATTTTAATTACATCAAAATACCTTATTATTATTTCATTCACATGAGGTATCTCATAATCAATTTGGAGATTTTTTTTCCTCAAATATAATTATTCAATCCAAAATTCAACTTTTTAAAATCAATTATTTTTAAATCCGATGACGAACCGATGACGACGAATTAATGATGACGAAAACTACTACCGAACGATAAACTAACGATGAGGACAATGACAACGAATTAACGATGACGATGACGAACTAACGATGACGACGACGAACTACCAACGACGACGAACTAATGACGACGAAGACAAACTAACGATGACGATACTAAACTAACGACAACAACGAACTACCAACGTCAACGACCAAACGATGAGCCGATGACAAACTAAAGACGCACATGACGACGAGGACGGCGACGAACTGACAACAAAACGCATTATGGAGATTCGATTTTTTTTACGATGAACTGACAACAAAGAGCATGATTCATACTATTGCTAGATGAATCCATCAAATCTGTCATTAGATGATGAATTGATCGATAAAATCGATCAATATATTGATCTATGGAGACAAAAGACAAGATTGATCATATACTAGAAGATTATCAAAACAAAAAATTATAGATTTGATTGTTTTTTTTCTTTTAAAAAAAATGTCAAGTGGTACTTCCATAGGAAAAAAAAAAAAAGATGAAGTAATTTATGGGAATTAACTTGATTAGATGATAACTCTCTATAATTTTTCCATACATATATCGATCACCATGAACCACGGTAATGCCATGAACCATGAACAAGGAACTATCAATTTCAAATACAAAATCGGATGGGCCATTTAGTATACATAAGCTTGCCTTATTGTTCAATCAACTAATACTTCATCAGAATATTTTATAGAACTAATATTTTTTCTTTTAACTTGTCCATTATTTGTATTTATTTTGTAATTTATTAATCTTTAATCATAACCATCCACTATAAAAAAACTCAATAAAAGAGACTAAGAAAATAATCGCAAAATGGATTTTGTGACTATTTGACGACTAAAACAGTTAGTCGTTAAAAGTTTTCTTGCTAATCAAATTTGACGACTAAGCACAAAAAATAGTCGCTAAAATGACGATTAAGAAGAGTTTAGTGTCTAAATTATTTGCAACTAACATTTTATATTTGATAGTGAAATTAACGACTATTTTTTAGATTCTAGTCATGAAATTGATGACTACAAATATCTTAGTCGCCCTTTTTTTTTAAAGTAATGTCATCATGATTAAATCTACTCTTTTTAAGACAAGAGGAATCGAACCCAAGACCCTATGTAAAATCTTATGCTAACCAATGTGTAAAATCACATCATTCTTTTTTTCATTCATATATATATGTAATATCCGAAAATTTTGAGGATTTAAAAATGAATATATAACATACGTACAATACATATGTAAATAAAACATGAATAAAAGATGTTAAATATGAACGTTATAGTGAGAGTTAGAAGTATATAAGGTTACGAATTAAAAATAGTCGCGCTTGAGGATTACAAATTTAACCCAAGAAAATATTTGATTACTAAATCAAATATGACGATGGAATATTTAGGATAATTAAATGATCGTTGCGACAATAAATATTGCAAATAAATAACGCTATAACGTTACAAACGTTGCGCATTAGGGCTGATAGTTTTAATCTCATAAAACATGATATTATTAATTATGGGATAAATCTATCGATACAAATAAATTATTGATTAATTAATATTATAAAATTTAGATAAATAATAAACTAAATGAGACATTAAGAAAGAACGAAATAACCATCACATGCACGTACTCCCACACACTGCTTCCCGTCGCTGCTTCCCCTTTCTTCTTCTTCATTCTCCCATCTCCATCAACTTAAATCCGCCGTCGTCGCCCTCATCATCCACCAAGGTCCCAACCACCAGACGCCTCGCCGTCCATCACCACCACGCGTCATCTCCATCAGCCGTCGCAACCACCACCACCACCATCATCACCGGCTCCTCTCCATCATAACCACGCTGTCCCGACCACCAAGCCGCCAACACCCCCGCCTTCGTCACCAACACAGCATCACACCATCATCGCCACTGTTTCGACCGCTAACACCATCACCATCGTTTGCCACGAGCGACACCACGCAGCCACCATCTCAACTGTCCTCGTCGTCCTTGTTCTTCGCAGGATCGAAACTGCCATCGCAGGACACCAATAAACCACCATTGTCACCATCGTGGGCGTTCTCCGGCCATCTTGACATCGCTAGAGCAGCATCATCATCCTCTCCTACCACAAAACCACCAACGACGAGAAGCTTCCCTGCGCGTGCTGAACCATCGCCCTGAACTCATCATCATAGCTTCCAGCAACTTCGGCATCCCGACGACGTCCTCCGACCACCAGCGGCTCCAGGAAGACGGTGGCAGACAGACAGCGAAAGGGACAAAGCTTGTTAAAAGGGACGAAGCTAAAAATCCCCGACGACGAATTTTACTCGATCACGGGATTTATGTATTAAAAGGGGTACTAATTATATCATGAGGGGGATCGGGTTATAATAACCAGCCTTAACACTAGGATCGAGATCGGGGATGATTGTTTTACATGTTGATATGTGATGTGGGGTATTTGGGGTTAAAATGGACTAGAATACGCACCACTATAATATATATACCCTCTCGAAAAATAAATGAAAGCAATCTTTAAACGATTTAATGAAAAGAAAACGGGAATGTAGAGCATAGTTACACTATCTATGTGAACTAATGAAAAAGCGAACGAATAAGAAATATCGCGTCCTTAAACTAATAAGGTCGACATTGACGTCGCTTATTGGATCCGTTGGATCGTTGGTCGTTTTTTTTTTAACAGTCTTGATGGCTTGGGTTTGAGTCAGTGTATTCCAGTGTTGTCCTCTGACTCATCATCACGGGTGAGAATTAGTTAGGGAGCGATGGGCATCCCCCATCCTCTTTGCATGCATGCAACGGTTTCGACGTCGTTGTGACAAGGTCACGGGTTGCTCTCTGCAGGGAGACTCAAATTATCTCAATGCTTGCATTCGGTGCCTCATTGAAAGAGCACAAGAGGTGCAAGACGACGCACTAAATATGCAGGTACGAAAATAGAATCTATTGAGTAGCCCGACTGACGATTGACTTTTTATCTCTGTATTCTGGGTTGGTCATATCCTTGAAATTACCTTTTTAAGTTAAGTCATGAATCATAAGCAAATGCAAGAGGAAGGATTCTTAAAAACGATACGAAGACATATAAAGCAATGTAAAACGATACTGTTTGATATGGCGCATATATTTTTCTATCATATTATTAAAATGTTTTAGGGACTTTCGTCAGTTGTCATAACCGTTAGCGAAAGCCCCTTATAAATGAGATTCATACACCTTAGGTTGCTGAGTTTTTTTACCTCACGGTTATGTGTTTCAATTGCAGGTATGCCCTTAACTGCATCTGGAGGTTCATAGTGTGAGGTTGCATTCATGTAGATGATTATATTAGATTAGATGTCTATTTTGTTTAATGTAATATTTGATCTGGATTATTTTTGCACCAATATTGTAACTTAAAACAGATATTCGAAACTATAAGTTATTAATGTGACTACTGTTTAAAGTTCCCTGATTTCTATATCTCTAAACTCATTTAGTTTATTTGATCTTTTCACGGATTTGATCCGTGACGACATAACGTACACGTGTCATCCAATGCGGAAGTCGGGACGTTATATCTCCATTCCACAAATGTTGCTACGGTTTAATTCGGATATGTAAACTCTTATGCTAATCAATGTGACAACATCACATCATTATTTTTTATACTTATATAGTATCTTCGTTCCATAAATCTTGCCACGGTTTATTCTGAATAGATTTTTATAAGGAGATGAATTTGATATATTTTGATTAGTATATTATGATTTTTGATGATGATGATGGTTTTGATGTGAAATGATGAAAGAAAATAAGAAAAAAGATATTGGATTATCATGAGATATTATGATTATTTTAATATAAAAATATTTTTATATAAAAAAATAAAATAAATTTTATTAGAGTTATAAAACGATCTAAAATAATAATAAATATTATATAAATTAAAAATTATGATATTTTTCTACTTTTATACATCCTCTGCAAATATATTTGCCGTGAGAAGAAAATGAGCAACCCAAGCAGATGTTCGGACTACTCCTAAACCTCTCCGACACAGGAAAGAGCACCCAACCCGAGCGAGCCGTTGCGAAACCCTAAACCCTAATCGGAGCTATTTTTCTCGACGAGAACGCGATCTAATTCGAATCGAGACAACCAAGAGATCGATTTCGAGTAATCGATTAGTCAGGTAATTTGGCTGATCTCTGTCGATTTTGAGCGAAATTTGTGTTCAGTTCTTGAATCGATTAAGAATCGACGATTATTCGTTGAGCGCATATTGTCTTGTTTTTGGGTGTGTAGAAACAGGTCTTGATCGTGAGGTGTTATTTGTCTGAATCGTGTGATGATATGTTGAATTTCGTTTTGCGCTTTTGTGGTGATTGTTTGTGTGGCGACTCGTGGCCTGACGAGTTTCTAGAATCGGGAGAACATTTGTATCAGTAAGCGGAAAACCGGATTGTTTCTATGGTGGAATGATGCTAATGTCAGTCACTCTTGTGTAGTCACTTTGAGATTCTTGCTGTCATATTAATGCTCTTAGGGTTAGTCGTGTGGAGCACGAATTATATCATCGGCCAAGTTCTATTTGCAATTTTCCTTTTGTTTTCTGGTACATGGACCATGGTCATTTTAGAATCTAATTCACTCGTAAGAAAGTGAGGCAGATCCAATTTCAAATATTCTAATGTAATGACAATGAGTCAGGTTAAGCGATCGGAAGGCATGCAAAATGTCTGGAACGGTTAATGATTAGTTTACGTGATCATTTGATGGACTGTCTGCACCGTCACTGGCCTTTCTAAACTAGTCTTTTTTGTCATGTCCTGTTTCTCTTCATTTTGTTTGTTATGTTCGTCGATCAGGGTTCATGTTTTATTTCCATTTGGGAATTCGTCTTGCTTGAGGTTATTGTAGGCATTTGGTTTGCTTGTACCATGTTAATTGACACAGTATCATAGTTTATGGTTAGGGTGCTATGTTGTTGATGTCATGAATTTGTGCCAAACCAACAAATAGATTGAAGCAGTAAATAATTCGACTTGTTGATGCTCATTGTTATATTCTTGAAAATTTTTGTGTGGAAGCTACTTTACAGGTTACAATTTTTTTGTTCTCAAATTCAGAAGTTGAAATAGAGAAGGGGTGTCGGGTCGTGCTGTTCTTGTGCATCATTCCGAGAATGAAGGTAGAAGACGTAAACCGATGTCAGATTCAGGAATGGTACCCAAAATTCAAGTCTATTTCTTTAAAAACAATACTTCATGAACTTCCTGAATCCTTCATCCAGTACCTAGACGAGGATTCTGCACCTTTTCGTCTCCCTGTGTCCATGTCAAGTGAAGATGCCTTGCCTAATCGAGTCCATAAACCAGAAGACGAGGAGGATTTCGAAGTGTCAGAAGAATCTGATGATGAATCAGAACCAGCTCCGCAACCTCCTTGTTTCCCCGAACTTGAAATTAAGATTAGCAAATCTATTGAGTCCCTTGGTGGTGCAGTGTTCCCTAAGCTTAACTGGAGTTCCCCCAAGGACTCTGCTTGGATT
>JAOVYX010016331.1:0-54582 GCA_035668315.1 Drosera spatulata | reverse complement strand
AATTGGATCAATCATTGGACGATTATGCAAACCATGGATTAAGCTAAATACAGACTTATATCTCGACAAAGAACACGTCAACATTCCCCATGTGCTCATTATATACCACAAAGAAGATCAGACAAAGACAGCCTTGAAAAGTTTGTTGGACCTAAGTGCACAACCCTCTCTTGACACTACCCATGAATACATGATAGCCACATCGCTCCACTTCCCATCGACCTTTTTAATAAAGGTATCAAAGGTTTTCCATGTACTTTTAGGAGGAATATCTTCTTGGCAAGAAACCTTTTGGGCACGATGCACCAAAATGTCCCAGCTGAATCAGCCACCTAAGGTTTAATTGAAACCGGAACACCACTTTCATGAATTTCATTGCGCCGAGTCAAAACATCATCAGGACAACTAAAACGTTCCGATGAAGCTTGGTCTCTGTGGTAGTAACAAGATACATAAAAAGACTTTTATGCAGTCTGGATAGATTGGTGGAGGTGTGTTAGGTAGCGAACGTCCAAAACCTCAATGAGTTGTTCGGATCTTTCAAATTTCAGCATTTATAAGATGCAATTGTGGTATCCTATTCCTATGAACCAGTTACAGCATGCCTTGCTAGCGAGGAGGAAGGAGAAAAAGCGTACCTAAGCTTTCTTTCTCACGATTAATGAACTTCAAATGAACTTTCTCCCCACAATTCAGAGCATTCTCAAGCAGCTCATTTCTGTGCTTGTCTTCTTCTTTCTTTAAAAGTAGATCATCCACTCCACAGGTAAAACCATGAATCTGAATTACACACAAGGAGCCACTATTTGAATAATTGAACTCAAAAAGTTAACTTGAAAGCAATCCAGAAGCACAAAAGCTGCAGAAAAAGACATGTTCTAACCTGCAAAAAGGTAGTCAACACACGGCCCAGGACAGAAAGTAATTTGCCTGCAGTCTTTGGGCCATACAGCTCATGAACCGTATGAACCAGACCATACTTCGCAAACTGATCCTTGTCAATAACCCCTTGGACCAACTCGTTCTTGTAAACCAACACTACATCTTCATCAATGGTCTCAACAGGGTCTATCGTTGCAAAAGTTGTCGACTTAGCCTCCTTATCCTTTCCAATTTTCGACTTGGCCGCCTCATCCTCTCCAGTCCTCGACTTAGCCTTGCCCTTACCAAAATATTCGCGTGCAATTTTCGCACGCTTTTTGACTGTAAATGGCAACTCACCTTTGGTTATATGATCTAAAATGGCAGTGATGACCTAATAAGAAAGTACAAAATTAACACAGATTGCCAATAACCAATTCAAGAAGCAAAGGAACGCTTGTCAGCAAAATTACTCAAAACAACCATATTTGAGAACCAAGGTGTAAAAGAAAAGTGGAATTTGCAGAGTTCTGAAATAAATGAGAATAAATGGCACAGATGGTAAGGAGTCTAAAACCTGTTTTCCAGACCAAAGCCTTTGCGGTTTAACTATAGCAGGTGGAAGACTCCCAATTGAATCTTCATTATCCAGTACAGAAACCTTTTGACCAGGCTTGGAATTAGATGTCCGTGAACCCCAGGTACAAACGCCAGAGCTGTAGATGAGCTCGTTAAATTCTTCCAATGTTAGAAATGTATCCTTCTTTGTAAGAAGCACAGCGCTCACAATATGATCCTGGGGATTATCCAATTTTGTCTAAGGTAATAAATATCATATTCGAATAAGATACCGCCATAGTGCAATCCAAAGAACAGATGCATTTTAAAAAAACATATATGGAGCCCAAGATGACATTAGCGACACACCTGAATCAAGGCTCTCTTAGGATCACCACGAGTTGGAACTATGTACTGATCATCTGCATGAACAATGTTGTATGCTTCAGCCCGTGAGATTTCATCTTGCGGAAAATGGACATTTATTTCATCCCCGTCAAAATCAGCATTGAAAGAGCTGACGAGAAGCAACATCAAACTCAGTCACAAACATGCATTAGCACACATAACATGATTTAAGAATGCAGCTTGTCAATGTCAGGGAAAACCAACTCGCAATTCGCATAGTGCATCCGAAGTGTTTTCTCGCCAGGCAGCACACGAACTTTCATCGCTATTATACTTGGCTTGTGAAGAGTGGGCTGGAATGATGACAGAAAGGCAATGAAAACCATTAAGGCACAACATATAAAATGGAAATATAGGAAGATAAAAAAAGAAGCAACAGAATGGGGAACTAAGAGAGAATGATGAAGAGGAGATTTGAGTGAAATCATAACCAGGGAAACATTAATCGTTCTATGTGCATTAGCTAAAAGAACTTATAAAAGAATTCAAGAAAATAGGTATACAATCTCAAAACAATTGAATCTGTAAAACGTGTGTCTAGCACCAATGTTGATAGAATCGTCTGGACAGCCAGACAAACACAAGCTTGGTCGGAGGCACCATCGAGGCTAGGGGATGAGGGAAAATACCAACCAACAAACTGAATCGAACCAAGCCGAAAAACTGAATTTGGTACGGTTAATTCGGAACTCACTTTTCAGTTTCAAAATTTTTAATTTGTTCACTTTTAAAACTAAGGGGGGTTGTGTCTTGAGAGAGAGAGAGAGAGAGGGGGGGGGGTGTTTAGTTAAACTTACCCTTCTTTTTTCTGCAATTTAGTTCAATTCATTTCAAGCCACATGGCACCCGGGGAAGGTCTGACACATAGATTTCTTTCGTAATGGCTAAAAGCAATCTACATATTGCTAGGCCTTCTATAACCATTACAAAGCTTTTCATCAAAAGCCGCAAGCCACAGAGTGACCCGACAACTTTTCCTAGAAAGCTTTATCTAGTTCAAGGATATATTGATCTTAGCTTAGCGACCTGAGCCAATGCAAACCCCCACTTCGAAAGTACAGTCAATACAAAGAAGAGACAGAAAATCATCGAATTGTTGCCCAGCAAAACCTAGCAAATCACACAAATTGCACCATTTCTACAATTTCTTTTACCGGCATACCTGTCTATTAACCAGGACAATGTCACCATTTTGTATGTGACGAAGCACAACTTTGCCTTCATAATCATCACTGCTACTTTTCACTGCCCCAGTAACTACTCCTCTTGAAGAAAACAACCTCCGTGAAATTGCAACACGTCTTTTCTGAAGCACTGGCAACTTGACATTAGCTACCTTATCGATATAGTTGGTTGCTCCAGGATGAACATCAGGCCCATTAACAACTGCATTTCGTAATTTGACTACGTTCCACGGAGTCACTTTCTGCAGAAAAACAAACTATAAGAATAATTCACATGAAACTTGAAAGCTAATAAATACGCCAAATAACTTTTGTTTCTTACATTTGATAGAAAATGAGGACCCAATTGAAGAACTAAGATCCAAGAATAAATCTAGATACACAGAAATTCACAGGTCACTGATACTTGCATATCAGATGCAACTTATAATTTCCTACCTCAGGATAGGTCAACTTCAAGGCAAATGTTAGAGGCAGACCAATTTCATTAACTGCCAAGTATGGATCAGGGGATATAACGGATCGACAAGCAAAATTCACTCTCTTTCCCATCATCTTTTGGCGGAAAACCCCTTCCTTTCTGTCCAGCAACTGGCATATTCCAACTGCATCCATCCCTATCAATAAGAATTCAACAACATTTTAATCATCATCAGAAAGTAATAGAAATATCAGATTAAAATTCTTAGCAGGTCTAATTCGCATGCAAATTTGATAGAAAGACCAACAGACTATTAGCAGTTCTGGAATTGACTTCATTAATCAGCAAAATATGGTAGCACATGTTCATGAAATCAAAAGGAAGAGCAACTCACCGTTACCAGTCCTGGCATCGTAAAGCACATTGATACTTCTTTGAAGCGCAAACCACAGAGTCACAAATTCTGAATGTTGGACACTTTTGTTCCCAAGAGCATTACCCTCATTATTGTTTTTAAAAGCATTAATCACATACATATTGGCCTCCACAACAGCGACCAATGAACTGGTTTGGGCATGCTCTGTCATCATCTGGAGAGAAAGAACCCAAGATTAAAATCCTTCAATGAGGAAATTTTTTCAATCATAACTACGAAGTGCATGAGCAGTGACATCATTGAGAATTTGGACAAAAATAAGTTAATGAGAAAATTATAATCCTCAAGGCAGCATATCATTTAGATAATGTGGAGGTGGTAACACATAAACACAGATACAGTTTCAAGTACATGGGCAGTAATATCAAATCAAATCTAACGAAATGCAACTTGCACAAGAAACAAGAAACAAGAAGCATAACAATGAGGGGGAGGGGTGAAAGAACACATTGTATAGCAGCGCAATCATGTCAGAGGCACACAGATAAACAGTTTCAAGTGAATGTGCAATAAGATCGAATCAGATCCAAACAGGAAGCATAACAATGACAAGTGATCAGGCACAATGTATTAAATCATAACCGTGAGATAGAATAGTGGCATGGTTCTTTTAATTTTTCATTGATAGAGAGGTACTGCACAAAGTTGACATGAAGATGCAGTACCCGTGAGATATCCAGACCACAAAACCGCAAACATGACAAAGAAAGAAATTACCACAAGCCCACTAGGTATTGAACTCCATCAAAAAAATGCAACCGTATTTATTAACTGATGGGAGCACCAAGCAGGAAAAACTTACATTGCCCTCAAAAGATGGGGGCCGGTACTTTAGTGGGGGTACAAGAACCGATTTTAAAAAGAACATGGAACAACCAGCATTCTTCCAATGAGAATATGGCTGTTGCTGCTGAATATCACAGATGAATGAGCATAAACGAGCCTCGTTTTCCCACAGACGAACCAATATTTTCTTAACCTGAAATCAGTACCCCTCATAAGAATAAATCATAAGCAGTTATAATAGATAATCTGAAACGAATACGAAACCAAAGCAGAAACCAGCAAAAACAAGGCTATACAAAAGAATCAAGATACTGATGAACCCAATAGCATCAAATACCTGAATGGGGTAAAGGGTTTGAGAAAAGATAGCTTTGTGTTTTATAAACTCTGCACCTTCCTTTCTCCCTTTTTTCTTCTTCTTTGCGGAAGGCAAAGGATCATACACATTCTCTACATCTGATGTAGATTTATCATCATATCCGTCTGCTAGAGGCCCCCTCAAAGTGCAACCTCTGATGATGTCACTGATGGTATTTTCGTCGGATAGCCCACCCTGCAAGTGCAGCAATGTAATCAGAAAAAATGTACTAACTACATGCATAACTTATGAAAATCGAGAAGCTTAAAAAGGTTATGAATTCAATATATTATTCAGTTACTGAAATAGGGTAAATATCAGGAAAAAAAAACATAAGGAAATAAGGAACCATGATACCACTACAAAATAATTTCAACATCTAACATGATCAACATGTCTTGCAATGGAGGAGCACGCAAGAGAACTTTTACAATACAAGAAGGTAGATTTCCTAATGGTAGAGTCTTCAAGTGATCAGACTAGAACACATAGAAGTTTGCAAAAATTTTGACTTCGAATCAGATGATGATTTACAAAGACAAAAAAGCAGAGGGATTTAATAACATACGATGCTCTTTAAGACTGAAATTCTTTTTATCAAACATAAGGGGTAAAATGGCGTGTAAAATTTACATGCTAGTTCCTACAATATGTGTGCCTTATTACATAATCTTAATGTAGCTAACTCCAGAGAGAGAGAGAGAGAGAGAGAGAGAGAGAGAGAGCAAAAAGATAGGTATAGAAAAAATTAGAATGCTACCAGTCGAATCATGCCAAGATTCGGTCTAATGATGGGAGGATTCTTGAATGCACATCGTGGGCATTTCTTTAGTTTTTTCTTCAAGAAGCCATCCAAAACCGACAATGCTTCAGAGAGCTGCCAAGAAGTCCATCCTTTCTGCTCCGAAATCTCTGGTTGATATTGCTCCCCATCTGAATGAAACTCGTCGTCGGTAGTCATAAGGTCAACGCTATCCACCAATCCACACTCTATCATCGAGTCTTTATTTTTGTGGCTCAACAATGCACTGTTTGGCTCTCCTGCACGCACCATGTCCCCTTCCAATATATGCTTTAGTCTAGAAACACAATCCTCGACCTAAACATTGAAATTGACAGCATAAAAAAGCACAAAATCTCATGTAGACCCAGTGGGGATAAGAAAAGTTTTGAAAAAAAGAAAAAAGGCAGAATCAGCACTTTAATCATGTCTTGTTTCAAAGAGATATCAGTTACCTCAACAGGACGTGCTCTGAAGTGGTAGCAAGAGAAGCAAGTTCTCTGAAAGATTTTACATAGCATGTTGAACATCAATGGATGATAGGCCTCTGTTATGAGCTCGATATGACCACAGTGACCAGGACAAAAATCGTAGGCCTGGCCGCATGTTACGCAACTGCAAACATCCCCATAATATCAAGTAACCAATATGAAACATACTAAATCCTGTGCTATGAGCTTCCACAGACATGCCGAATTTTTAACAAAAAATCGAGATACAATTTGTGAGTCAAAGGGAAAGATCACTTCAAATAAGATAAGATCTCAAAGCCTAGAGTTCTAGACACAAGGTGCATGGATGTGTCCAGTCAAAGTGACGGAAGAAGAGATTCTTGACAACTAATAGAGCTTCTTTTTCTTTTTCTTTTTGTAGAAAAGGAGGGCAGCGCCCTAAGCCTTACTCATTAAACAACTCCGAGTTGATTGTACACCAAAGAAGTCTGCCGCAGATAGAAAGTGAATAGTCTTCAAAGGCCTATCAAAGAGCTGAATACCCAACGGAAATTGAGGCGCTAAATTTGCTAACCTATCAGCCACTCTACTTTGTACCCTATATATGTGCAAAATTCTAACCTCCCATTCTAATCGAAGAAGCAAGACCTGATAGAGCTTTAGACATGTTAATCATACAGAAAAGTGGAACACTACAACCAAGACAATAAACAGTTACCAAATCCTGAACTAAGGACAAGCAAGCCGAGATAGAAATAGAAAAAAAAAAAAGGAAGGGGGGGGGGGGCAAGTAAGTAGTGCTTACGACTTCACAAATTACAACTTCGGTGCATAAAATGCGGTCAGAAGCATGCTTAAAGTTAATCCCTTGACAAGTCAACATTCCCATGATGGGAATCCCATCTAATGAAAACTCACAAGCACACCCTAAGACTGTGCAGGACGACAAGCTAGGAAACCACAATCGGCGAAATGATTCAAATATCATTTGTGGTCGCAATTATTTTATTATTATATTTTCTTTTTCCTTTGTTTAGTAACTATTTCGCTCATTTTTACTTTCCTAGTGTTCAAATTTCTCTCTTTTATCAAATAAAGAAATCCAAATGCAACGGAACGTGCTCAAGATAATGACTCTTTAAATGTCGTATTATCCAACAGAACAAACGAAATTACAGTAACGAATATCGGAACTCTAATAATACAACACAAATGCTACAAAAAAAAGAGAACTCACAGGCTCCTATCTCGCTCCTTCAGCGGACCCAATGCAGGGTCATAAAGGCCACCTTGTGTTGGCAACCCATGCTCAAACAAATCCGGCCTTGTGATTCTCTTCACGCTTTGTTTCCTCACTTCCTCATCCGTCATGAACCCGAAGCGAACCCTCGTCAACGTATCCGTCACCATCTGCGAAATAATCACAAAAACACAACATCAGCTCACAAAAACGCCCTCAAGCATCCATTTTTCACCATTTCGCCCTCGGCGGCCACCAAATAAAGATACTACAAAAGCAACTAAGCTTTAATACAAATTTTTGTATATATTTTGAAGGGAAAAGTGAGTATTTGTCAAGTGATGAGTTGAAGGTTGAGATTTAAACATACAAATGAATGGTCAACGATTAAAACATGATAATTTAATCTCAATCCTCCATCTTCATTACTAGAATCTTTACCGTTGGATTTTCACTTGACACACTGCATGTCAATTTAATCTCAACCCTCCACTTAACTGTTGGATTTTCACCTGACACACCGTATGTCAAGACACACGTCCTCTAAATCCTATTTTGAAACCCTAACACGGACTATAACTAAAAGCACAACGAAAATCACATAAATAACAATAACAATAAAACCCAGAGCATTTTTTCCTCTAATCTCCACATTGAAACAGATGGGCAACGATGAAGTTTCGTTTTTTACTCTGCCCATGCCGAATTATTGCAAAAAAAAAAAAAACCGATGATTTGGTGACTTGTGAATATGGTTGGAGCTCCAATTTGACACATATCTGAACTGCAAATCACAACTTGTGAGATTGAATTAACAATAAGTATATACCTTGAATTGTTTAGCGGCAAACTTTTCAAAAAATATAAAATTAAACAGTTACAATTTCATTAGAATTAAGAAAAAACTACTTATTCCATCTTATAAAAGATAAGTTTTTTTTAATGGTTCTTCACAAAATTATTATATTTATGATCAAAATTATATTTTATCATTATAAAATGACCATCAGCAGTGCACTTGCTTATCAGAAACCGACTATCAACATCCTACGGTAAGTGTCCAATAAATTCAACGAGAAGAGGAGAGGGAGAGAAAACACCAATTTAATCATAGTTAATGAGTTTCTTCTTTGGATACAATAAAATCCCAAAGGTCATTCACTATCACAGAACAATATCATCGTTACTGAACAACGATTGCACAAATAACACAGCGCGACTGGGCATAGAACAAATGTGTATCAGTCATCTGGTCCGCACAAATCATCAAGCTTTACAAAGAGACAAGAATGCTAGATTACATAACTCAGTAGACATAACTTGGTAAACTAGCTCTTCCTCTAATGTTGCTTCTCCTGCTTCGACTCTGAAGCCTCTGCCGTTTTCTTCTGCTTCAACGCGGCCATCTTAGCCGAGGTAGAACGCTCAGCCTGAGAGGACTTTATCAAGGTCTGCATTCCAAATACCGCGATAGTTAAGCTAGCCACCAATGCAGTTATCCCATTCCACGATGACAGGAGTGAAGACCATTGGAGGAACTTTATCACTCCTACGGAAATACAGCATGTCCAGATGATAAAAACCTGCATTTCAACAATAATGATAAAACCATCAGTTCGATGATGATTGCTGGCCACTTTCAATGCCAGTTTAGAGAATGCATGTCGATTTGCAAACTACTATATGATCAGACTTCAGAGGGTATCCTCCGTTACCCTTTTGAGAAAAGGTCCGAGGCCATTGGTGTAAGAATGTATATATCATAGTAAATAGCAAGGCAACGGCTGACATATATTAAGCAATGGGTATAGGAAATTCAATCCCGCTCTTGAACAATGAAGACGAAGGAGAAAGTGCCACTATAGAAATTCAATACCATGCTTGAGAAATGAAGACAAGTGAGAGAGTTACCACAAGAGACTTCAAAGGGCGCCCAGTGTCTTGAAGATACTGGTCACCAAAAGTGTCCTTTGTTTTATACTCGTCAAGCAAGGAATCCTGGTGTAAATGGGAACAATCAACAGTGAAGGGAATCACCACAAAGCACGAGACAAACAAAGTTGCAACAATTAACAATGATAATTCCGGGTTGTTTTCAAGTAGTTGAGCTGCTGAGCACAAAATGAGAGTACAGTGAAATGATATGAACCTTAGCAACAAACAGATCACGGCACCACTGGGCAATATCATCACCTGACTCAGGTAGGTCGTTCATCAAGTGCCGCTTAATATGCACATGAACCTGCATGTGTTGAGAGATTAGTTCAGTCGAAGGATATGATGCACAGTCTATTTTACAGAAGCTCTTCAAGCCCCTTACCCCATACTCAGAGATACCAAGAGAAAATCAAAATCGAGAGCAAGTGGTTGTAATCAGGGCACCCAGGCAAAGCGGCCAACTTTTGAAAACTTGCAAATATTTTAGGTTCAGGAATTGAGACTTCAAGAACCACTGTTTCTTTCAATAAATGTAAGCCCAAGACAGAGTATAGCAACAAGAACCACTGTTTCTTTGTCCGACTCCAAATCAACACAAGGAAGATCAGAAATTCCTTTATTTTGTATACTAATAGTTGTTGATTCATGGAGGGAAAAAAACCGCAAGTCCTTTGAGGCTGATGTTATGTTTATGTGCAGTGTGAAATCAGACAGCGATACACCCCAACCCCCACACCCCCTCCCAAAAAAAAAAAAAAAAACACCCACAGACTTGAACTAGGGGATAGATCCAGAGAACAAAAATTGTCCATCTATTCACTTAGGCAACGGCTTTACTAGTCATTTTACTCTTTCAAGATTTTCCGGTTCTGCATGGGCTTCAAGGCGATAAAAAAACTTGTAAAAGGTCCGAACTCATGCATATATTTCACACTGAGGGGCAAGCACTATTCAAGTAATTAATTTCAGTTTTCTTCCCAACAGCGAATGCTTTGTAACATCATCTTTTCCTCCCAAACAGCAAGCACTACGTTTGGATGCTAGTTTCAAATGCATAAATACAGCAGGCATTAGAGGAAATACAAGTTTCTTCTAATGGTCACACTATAAACGCAATACTGACAAAAGCACCAAGAAGTAAAGTGTATCTAAGAATGAACTTCGAACATATGCCTGATGATTGCGTAAACTGTAAAGCTATTGATTAGACACAAAAGCAAGCAAGGTGGGCATGATATCATCTAAGGCTCTAAGCCACAGAGAGCAAGGGAGATGGGATACTAGATGCCATAATGTTATTTTCAAGGCTTACCACAGATGGTTGCCCCTTAAATAGCCTCAAGATTGTAGGTTGTGACGAAGTTTTGGGAATGGCCACTGTCATGTCATAGATAGCAGGAACAAATGAACGCATGTGAGTCACCGCTGAGACAAAACCCTGAATGCAAACAGCAAGAGAACATATGCAGTCATCATCAGAGGCTAAACCAAAGAAGCAAGCAGAGGCTAAAATCGAGAATGGCCTGCAAACATAAAACCTAAGGTAAAGATCCACTTCTTCTTCTATCCATCCAAGATATACTAAACAAGAATCTTGGAGCATGACTTCTTTTTCCATTTTGTCTATCAAGAGGTACAAAGTTTGACTTCAGTGAACTTGATATTGCTATGACATCTTCTAAATGGGAAAATAATTAAGAGTAAAATCCAGAGAGCAAATTGAAGAGCCCATATACGAAATACTACATAAAAAATGAATGCAACCAACTAGTTCATATATGGGTAGACTCTTAATTTGGCATTATTGGGATCAAAACATCCCAAATCCTTTTTATGCCTGAGTTTTAGGCAACCGTGTCCAATGAAAGTTGAATGTACTAGTGAACTACCATGGATTCGTAATAATCAGTACTTGTCTCCAGAAGCTACATACAACATTACTAGAATTGCCCAGTTGGAGTAAGTGAATGGATAATCTAATTGTCGAGTCGGCGTAGTGTGTACCGCAGGAGAATCCTGAAATGGTAACTATGGACTGGATGTATGCATGAAGTTACTCATAAAATGATAGAAGGAGGAAATTTCAAAGTGATCAGTTCAAGTGGAGGTCAAACCTTGGTGCGAGGGATCAAAAGATTTCTAGGAATAGGTAACCCTGTTGAAGCTGCGTATTCTTGAGCAGCCAACAGTTTAGCTTGGGTGAATCTTGTGCCCTCGACAAACAGAGCCAACCAGAAAGGCAGGGGGTAGTCCTTCAGCCTCTCAAGACCTGACTGCATGAAATCAACAACATTTTAACCAAAAAAAAGACAGTAAAGGACTTTAGGATGAAAAATGCATTTGCATCGGGGGATACCTTCAGTGTACTTTCATCCTTGGCCCAACTTCTCTCAAGGAAAAGATACTCAGAAAACCACATTGACCATCCTAATACCTGCATGTACAAGAATTGCATGAGACACTTTGAAGACTAAAATAATGCTTCAATGTCTATTAGACAATACTTGGGAGTTATTTCTTTCTCATCCTTTTCACAGGAAAAATCATCTAGAGGTACTATTAGAAAAATCATATAATACTTATAAATTCAAAAACCCTTATGAACAAATAGAATAGCAATGCAGCTTTTTGCAAAATTGCCATATAGGAGAGGTTAAGTATTTTGGATGTTTCTTTTCCATCTTTTGCACGCAACCGTACAGAATTTAACAATTCACTTAATAAGCAGATAGGATTGAAGGTCCCAGTTATATCCAATGATTTAATTAGCCACAGCTTCATACACAGCCACATAGCTGTGCTTAAATGTCAGCTTTAGAAAAATTAAGCATCGCATCAGCCATGTCTTATATTGGGGCAGCAATTTCACTTCAATGGCAGTCCCAACCAAAGGACATTTTGTCAAAGATACTATATCGTGAGCCTTGTGGCATCAGCTTGAGTTGGTTCCATGGACAAATGCCGATATAATTATATATACACATCCGATGACAGAAAACCTCCACGTTGTCCAACCCTTTATGGAAAGTCATGAAAATGAATAACTTCAGCAGCCTAACAGCGAAAGTTTTTTTATATTTGAGTCCAAGAAGTTCCAAATGGCACGAGATCATTCCTCAGTATATCTGGAGAAAATTCAACTGCTTGCCACATGATACATTTCATCTTATCATTTCCAAACTTCTCTTCATCTTTCCATATACAACACTTCTCTGACAGTTCCAAAACATCCTAAGAGGAGCTATTAAGCTTCCCTCTAACTTGGCCCCCTGAAGAGAGTTATTCTCACTACTATTTGCATAAAGTCTACAGAAACTAATCTCATTATGCTTGGCATCTTGGTTGCTTTACTTGCGAGCATATGTAAAAATATCCCAGGATCATCATCCATAGATAAAACCAGTTCGGTTAAGAATTAAGATCATAGCTGATACCCCAGTGCAACAGTGCCATCCTTAAATATGTCCTACACCTCTAGAGTTAAATAGTTTCATTCCATCCTTTTCAAAAAAGAAAAAGAAAAAAAGGTTTCATTTCATATATCATAAGTAAACTAGACCAAATGAATAACCACAAACCAAAAAAAAAAAAAAAAAGGAGCACATGAGCATTCCACTAGATATATAAAAAAAGGCTTGATTCTAATTCTGAGAGAAAGCACCCAAAGGACCTTGGAAGAACAGCATGCAAAACCATAAAAGGTGATAAAACAAGAGAAGGCAACACTCATGCCCACAATGCTTTCACTACTAAATCTAAGCACATCAGTTGACAGCGTACCGGAAGAAGTTTTAATGATTTCTTCATGACAGCTAATGTGCTTCCCAGGCAACCTGCACGCTGTCAAGAGTAGAATTGTAAATCAGCATAACTGAACTCTCCCTTCATAAGAGGGAAAAAGGATTGCATCACGCTAGATTTTGGAAACAGACTCAGAACACGAGAAGAAGTATCTTACCTGTGCTAACACCCAACCAACAAGCCAGTCGATGTCACTTTTGTGATTTGACACAATTAGTGCATGCTCTTTACCTGAAAATAATTCAAAAAAACGCATGAACATACAACATCAGCCTATTTGGAGGAGAGGGCTGCACTCTCCACACATGGTATTCTGCCTCGTGCATACCCATCAGTCGGAAGGTCTCATTGTCGGTGAATATTTGAATCTGCAAGAATGAATATTATCCCAGTTACCAAAAGGATCACATCATAAATTGCAGTACAGCAGCTTCAGATGTCTTAAAAATTGCTTTCAATGAAACAGACTTATTGTAAACTGAAGGATACGGTCAGAAAATCACACAATAGAATACCAGTTTCCTTCTGTGTGATTTTGCACCTAGCAGAATTGAATAAAACCTAATACCCTATTAAATAGGAGCACGCAATGGATAATTGTGTCCCACCATTTAGAAAAAAAGAGACAAAATCAGGGAGGGTGCTGATGCTTAAGGATTTTCTCAACATAATCACGGGAATACAATTGTATTGCCCAAATAACCAATGGTTTCCACTGCAGTCAGCTTCCATTATATAATTTGGAAAACTAGTGCCAAAGTAGACTAGTAGAACTTCATTCTCAAGACATAAACTAATCAAAGGATATATTACTTCACTGATTATTAGGTTAAGCCAATACTTAATCAGCTTCTGCATGCATTTGACTCATATGTATGACTACAGTACCTCAACTAATACCTGTAACATGGACACATTAAACTTCTTATTCAAACTTCTTCATAAAGTAATAAGCGCAACATTTCTACTTTGATGCGGGAGTGATGTAGTTTCAATAAGTGTTAGTTTCCTGTCAAGACTGGTTGGCTGACGGTAACACACCGATAAGGATTAGAAACTCCTTCTCCCGATCTCATAATTCTGACTACACCAAATATTATACAATATCCACGACTTTCAAATTACTACTTCTATATACCGGGTTATAATACAACTTAGGCTAACACAATCACTCCAAACAAATAAAAATAATAACCAGCATACAAATAAATAGTGTTTCTTAGTGACAAGTGGTGACACACCATTTATCAGATTAAATCATGCCAGTTAAATTGTCTACTAAAGCAAAGATATATAATTAAAGTCTATATTGAAGCCGGTCCTTCTGGACCCAGGGAAGTAGAACCTGTTACTTGCAGTTTCAGAGCCAAGTTTCTTCCCCTATATGCAAACCAAACTACTGACAAAAAACAAAAACAAAAAAAAAAGGATTTTCCAGAAAGCACATCTAGTTATGACTATATTCCTGTAGTATGCAGTTTTTTTATTACAGTCAAAAACAAAACATTAGAGCTGAGAACTATTATCTGCTGAAAAATAAGAATCTTCCTCAAAATTAAACTGATCTAAACAAGTCACATTGCCCACCTTGACTCCAGCCCACCAATCCACTAGCCATACAAGCTCTAGCCATAACAACTCCGCCACCGCCCTGTTGATCTTCCTATACGTGTTCTTGGACACCGGCCGAACCAGCACGAAGCAAGTTGCCTGAAATGTGAAATGTTACACTGTCAATGGACTCAATTAACGTAAACCTCATTAATCACACCGATCCCCACAACCTCAAAACCCCTATTTTCCTGTTAGAATATCAGCTACCTAACCCCCAAAAAAAAACTCACCACGAAATCTTGAAGCATCAAACTCTATGCACCTTGAAATCAAGAAAACCCCAACCAAAAAAAAAAAAAAAAAAAACACCAGAAATCGAAAGATCCAACAACAAAATCACATCAAATCCAAGATAATCAAAGCATCTTCATATTTACTTGGACGAAATTGACGACGAGACCGGATATGAAAAAGAGGAAGCTCAAGGGTAATATCACAGCAGCGGCTGCAATCGCCATCTGCCCCAGTTAAAAACGAGGAGAAACAAGGCGAACCCAACTGGGTATCGCAGCGAGGATCCGTGTAAGTGGAAAAGATTGAATTATTGGAGGGAGTTTATGATGACAAATGGTGAAGGAGATGTGCAAATTTTCTTCTTTTGGGTATGAAAATGAAATTTGGTTTGGTTTTCGATGAAATCAATGCAGTGCAGATGGAGTATGTGCGCAGATATGGTGGTGAGGGGAAACAAAATCAGCCTGGTAAATTTGTTTTCACAGTAGTTGAAACAGATATATCGTGGCCTGTTTGAGTATCGTCCCCTCTCACTCATGAAAAATGAAACTTCAAAGTTATACAATAACTATCCTCCTTTTATATCAATTAAATTATAATATATTGATTTAATATGTTTATTAAAAAATTTATTGATTTTGCATGATTTTATTTGAATCTTCTTGAATTTAAAAATAAAAAATAAGTGAAAGTGTGAGTGAGAGAAAAAAGAAAAAAATGATTATAAAAATAACATGATATAAAATATGAATAATATAGATTTTTAGGTATTCAAAACTTGCCTAATATGAAAACTTTATAATTTATATAACACGATCATATTTAATAATGTATCACAGTTTATCTGGACGGAGGGAGTAATAATTTCAAAGAAAATTATCAAGAGATATCATCTAACTAAATTAATTTCAAACAAGACCTCATTTCTATTTTTTTCTTCCAACAAGCTATCACCTAGTTTTTTTTTTTTTCCTTTGGAAAATCAATTCTCTTGTCATTTAAAGAACAAAATTATTCTCTTGCGTTTTAAAAATCTGTTCTCTTGTAATATTCGTCCAATCCGTTAGATTGTTGTGTACACATATTCTTCTCGAGGTTATTGCCAAGTAGAATTTATCTCTTTTATTATGCCCAATTTATCAAAATCAAAGACAATCAAGTGAGTATGCATAGATTTTGACTTGTATTTTCTGCATGGAATAAATTCGACTCAGTCGGAGTGTATGACAAAATGTGAGTGCGGTATCATTGGATAATGTTCACTTGATTGTTGTCCATTCGTCGTTGGTTTGACGGCATGTCATCGGTTGGTCGTTGTTCACAGTACGTTATCATCGTTAGTTCGTCGTCGTCGTTAATACATCGTCGTCGTCGTTCTCGTTAGTTATTTGTCGTCATCGTCAGTTCGTCGTTGTTCGCAATTCGTCGTCGTCGACAGTTCGTCATTCTCGTCAGTTCATCATTAGATTTAAAAAAAAATTATTTTAATGTTATACTCCCTCTGTTCCATTCAAATTGCAACACTTTTTTTTTCTGTCTGTCCCATTCAAATTGCAATCTTTCCTTATTTATCAATTTTTTCATACAAAAAAATCAAACTATCCTTACATTATATCACATCAACCCATCCACCATCATTTTGATTTCTTCTTTTCCCCACTCCTTTTATCTCACACACTCACAAGGACAAAATTATCATTCTTTATTAATTCAAAACACACATAAATTATCGTGTCAGGTCAAACCGTTATAATTTGAATGAAACGGAGATAGTAATTATTTTTTGGGAAAGGATTTTTTGATTGATTGTGGGATATTGGATGGGAATTAAATTATAATGAGATATTTTTGTGTAATTAAAACTTCGTACAGGTACCTATCAAGAATTCTCCCATATTTTTATATGTTTGAAAATTTTTGTTACAAAACTATTAAAACATCACTATTTTTAATTTTATATTAGATCAATTCAACCTGTCATGTTTTCTTTTTTATTTTTTTTCTCACACCATCCTCTTACACAACCCAAAAGAAAATTAAGTCCTTGTTTATAAATTCAACACATATAAATCCTCAAATCAAGTCATATCGTTGTATTTTTCGTGAAACGGAAGGAGTATTATTTCTGTTATTATGGTAGTATTTGCTTCGGATTTTTATTTCTTAAACGGATAAAATAAAAGTTGAAAACAAAGAGACCAGAAAAACAAAAAATTATTTTTTCTGGTTTTGTGTTGTTGTTTTCTATTTCTTCAAAATTGTTTTTCTGGTTTTGTGTTCTTGTTTTCTATTTCATTAAAGTACAATATTCAAGATTTTCTTCACCAAAAAAATATTTTATTTGATAAAGTGATTTTAATTTTTGCTACTAATTTTTTTTCTATTTGTAGTTTTGATTTTAATAATTTTAAGCATCAAAACCAAGCAGCCTCCTAGTAGATGCAACTAAAACGGCTCACAAATCTAGTTTTACCAACTCGATCGGAATTACTCCCGATCCAATATATATGTTATATCGACACAACAAAAATACGTCGATGGTTTGATGTTTCACGATAATTTCGTGAGAAATAATATTTCATCATTCCATGAACAAGTCAAAGTTCACTTGAGGAAAATACGCATGGTCAAAGTTTTGCATCTACACTTGTGGCAAAGTGTTAGCTTTGGAATTGTGGTTGGTCGGGTAGCCATGGATCCCATATACCATAATATTATTATATGTCCCTACCCTCCCGCACGATCATCTTTGGATGAGCGAACGCATAGACCAAAGACTTCCTCATATCTAAGAGGGGTTGTGCTTTATAACTTAATGAAGAAAATTGATATGGGGGTAAATATCTTGTCTTTATCATAAGCGTAACTAGTGAGTTTGAGTTCTCCTGAAGCCTCCACAATTGCTTCGTTATAGGGGATCGTTGAAGCATCTAAATTTGAGAAATCCCAGTCCCCCTCGGTGCTTTAGGGCACATAATCTCTCCCATGTCACTCAGTGTACCCTGCGCTTCTCTTGTGTTGAGCCCTACAAATATTTATTGTATTTTCTATTAAGTTTGGTCACCATAGTGTCTAGAAGATGAAAATATCTTATCAAGTATGTTGGTATGACCTGGAGGACGGACTTGATCATCATCTCCCTCCCTGCTATCGATAGTAGCTTGTCATTCCACTAGTGTAAAGCTCTCTACATTCTATCATTGTCACTCACAAAGACTGATTTCTTTGATCAACCATTGTCGACATTCCAAGATAAGTTCCTAGGTTAGCAGCTTCTTTTATTCGGACAAAGTATTGGACTAAAACCTTAAAATTAATGATAAACAAAAAAAACCTCCCAGGAAGTCACCAAGGTAGCAGGTTCAAACCTACGGGACAAAATGAGCAAGATCAGTGAATCAAAAGAGTACAGATTAACTGGATTAGGACTTCATCTCGGAAGGGTGGAACAAAGCAGTAGAGTGGACTTCAGATTATAGAGAATGGACTCAGTCAGTTGATCAGAAGCAATGGTTCAATACAAGAGGCTAAGTGTTCTATAGTTTGCATATCAGCAGAGCTCAGTACAGTACAAAAATTTCTGCCTCACAGTGATAGAGTTTGACAGTTTGGATGATCTCATGTTGTTTTCACGAGCATTGGAAGTTGCTTTTTGATCAA
The DNA here is from genome assembly GCA_035668315.1 of Drosera spatulata. NCBI lineage: Eukaryota > Viridiplantae > Streptophyta > Magnoliopsida > Caryophyllales > Droseraceae > Drosera > Drosera spatulata. The sequence goes on along the minus strand of JAOVYX010016331.1, from coordinate 35,850 downwards.
TTCTTATCGAAATGGCTGGATAAGATTATTTCAAAGGATAAATTAAACAACGACTAGTTCATGGACCTTGTTTATAAATAAGAGATGACAACATAGGTTCAGTAGTGGATCTTAACGAAAATAATCAAGAGTTTGCCTTGTTGTGAAAAAGAAGGATCAAGCTAGCAAAACAAAGTACTGCATCAAACAACTCAAAAGCTCGCAAATACTTGAAGGATGTGTTTAGATAGAGACCAACTGATTTAGAGAAGGAATCAGGATTTCTCTAAGGAATCTCCTCAAGGAAGGTATTCAATAGAATAAATTGCACCAACTGTATACTCTATAAGAAAGGTTAATGGTGAACCAAAAATCCACACAGTGTAATACCTCTTAGTTTGGTTACGTTGATAACTAAGGAAAGAGTGGATTTATGTTTTAGAGTTCAATCGAACTCTACTATCAGAACTACCACAAATCATTCCGCAGTTTACTTTCTTTTTTTGGTTTAGGGTTGATTGTTCTGATTAAAAAAGAAAAAAGAAAGAAAAAAAAAAGAAAGATATAACACTACTGAGTCAAAAGAAACAAAACTTTAGCTACTCAGTAGAGCATATACATATTTTACCAAGTCAAAAGAGCTCTCACTATGGTGACAGTAAAGGTAAGAAACGATATTTAAGTACTTAAAAATCTTTTAGAGTAGCCTATTCAACAACCCTCTCTTTAGGCCTAAAGCCGCCCCCCCCCCCCTTCTAGGCTCAACACTAGGACTTATAATTGGTATCAGTGCCTCTCTCTTTAGGCCTAAAAACTTTGAAGAGAAGGATCATGACTCTTGATTTCACTTGTGTGTGATTTTTAATTGCAAAGAAGTTACTAACGATTTCTGTGAAAACATCACAGCCAGGGACTCATGTTAGTCCTCCTTCGTTTTTTACTGATAAGTTCAGTCACTAAAAGAAAAGAATCAAAATGCACATGGATGTCATTGACAGAAGAATCTACATAACTATTATACAAGGTCCCTTCGTTCCTATGATGACTGATCATAAGGATAAGAAGAAACAAATTCCTAAAGAGGATAAAGACATACTGAAAAAGATTAGGAGCTTGTCTCCTTCGACAATATGGCAATGAATATTCTCTATCAGTCACTGGAGCCTAAACTTTTTGAGACTATGATACACTGCAAAACAGCTCAAGAAGTCTAGAACGCGTTGGTCGTTCGGATGGAGGGAACTTTAGAATTCAAAGAAAATAGAGAAAACATCCTAATCTAGCAGTATGAGAGAATCCAAACGAAGGACGACGAGAACCTCACTGATTTCTATGAGAGGTTTAATGTGCTGATCAACGAACTCAATGGTCTAGATCATCTACATGAGAAAAGGTTCTTAAATCTCAAATTTATGATATGTCTCACTGTTGAGTGGGTGCAAAGACTAAACAATCACAACTCGTCCTACACTGTTCAGAGTACTCTACTGTAATACTCGAGAATTTTGAAAATTTAGAAATAAATATATAACGTTATGATTTTAAAATAGTCCCGCATAAAGGTTAAAGATTTAATCCAGAGAAATATTTGATTACTAAATCAAATATAACGATGGAATATTTGGGATGATTAGTTGAACGTGCCAATAAATATTACGAAAGAATAACGTTACAACGCTATAACGTTATAAACGTTGCACGTAAGGACTAACGATTTTAATCCCATGAATAATGGATTATGACTCGGGAGGTCATATTTTCGTATATGGGATAAATCTGTCGATACAAATAAACTATCGATGGATTAGTATTGCGAAATTATGATGAATAATAGACTGAACGAGACGTATGGTGGGACTGAACGAGATAATTTCACATTAAGGCGTGCTCCCACCTGCTTCTCTACTTTCGCCCGCCCACCTCCACTCTTCCACTCTCCACCATCACTCCCACTGCCAACCACCATCACTCACACTCTCCAGCCACGACCACTAGTCGTCAGCCATGCCACCTGCGCCATCATCTTCAACATCAATCTCCGGCTAACGCGATCACCACACCTTCACCACTTTCATCATCACCACGACAACAACAAGACGAAGAATAGCAGCAGTAGCCGGAGGGGAGGATCAACATCGCCAGTTGCTCGGCTAGATAACATCAACGGATTGGTTCGTGTGATCGTATGTCTTAAGGATCATCGACAATCAAGATAACCTCACTCGTCCGAGACGCCTCTTTTATTCGTTCACACGAATTGAGAACGTTCGTGCATGGTTGGGATGTGTTTATGCTGTGTTTGATGTGTATGCAATGGTATGGATGCGTTATGCTGTGAATAGAAGGATCTGTGGTATCGGACGAGAGTTTCCTTCAGGTTCTGGGCTGCAGTTGCATCGCGCCCGCGATGGGTGAAAATCCGGCTTATTGGCTCAACAGACGCGTCGCGTTCATCACGGCCTTTTGGCCAAGGAAAGCATCGACCTCGTGCATCGAACCTTAAACCTAAATGCGTATTTGAGATATATAATTTGTATGCATGGAAATATAACATCAAACGTACATATACGATCATATTTGATACGTGATGAGGTATTTGGGGTTGAAATGAATTAGAATACCTTCTATTATAATATATATACCCTCTTGAAAAATAAATGAAAGCGACCTCTAAACGATAAATAAAAAGAAAACGGGGATACAGAGCATTGTTACACTATCTATGTGAACTAATAAAAAAGCGAACGAATAAGAAATATCGCATCCCTGAACTGTTAAGGTCGACATTGACGTCTCTTTTGGATCCGTTTGATCGTTGGTCGTTTTCCCTGGAATTATTGAGAAAGTCAAACATTGGTGTCTCTTCTTTGATCCATTGCGACCATTTGTTGCTTCTTTGAATAGCTTTGGTGGCTTGGATTTGAGTCACTACACTCCAATGTTATCCTCTGAGTCAACGTCACGGGTGAGAACTAGTTAAGGAGCGATGGACATCCCCCATCCTCTTTATATGCATACGACGGCTTCTACGCCGTTGTGGCGGAGCCACGGGTTACTCTCTGTAGGGAGGCTCAAATTATCTCAATGCTGACAAACGATACCTCATTGAATACGCACAAGACGTACAAGGCAACGCATAGAGCAGGCAGGTGCGAAAACATAATCTATTGGGGAGCCCGGCTGACGATTGACACTTTATCTCTGTACTCCGAGTCAGTCATTATTCTTGAAGTCGCTGCTTTTGAGTCAAGTCATGAACCCTAAATAAATACAAAAGAAAGGAATGACTCATAAAAGCGATACGAAGTGATATAAAGCAATGTAAAATGATGCTGATTGATATGGCGTCCATATTTTTCTATATATATAAAACTGTTTTAGGGATTTTCGACGATCGTCATAGCCGTTAGCGAAAATTTTCTATAATTGGGATTCATACACCTGAGGTTGCTGAGCTTCGTTAGCTCATGGTTATGTTTTTCAATTGTAGGTATGCCCCCAACAGTACCTGAAGACTCTTAGTGTAAGCTCGCATGCATATAGATGAATCCACGTACTTCGGATATTATGGCAGATCAGATGTCTATATTGTATAATGTAATAATCGATCTGCATTACTTCTGCTCCAATAATGTATTTAAAACAAGTATTCGAAATTGTAAGCTATGACTGTAGCTACTATTTATACTTTCCTTGACATCTATACCCCTAAACCCATTCAGTTTGTTTGCGCTTGTCACGGACTGGGTCCATGACGACATAACGCCCACGTGTCATCCGATACGGAAATCTGAGGGCGTTACATCTACACTTACCAGCTTGAAATATTACAAAGAAAAAGAACTTTATCTGACCAAAAAAGGAAAACTCAGATGAGGATATGGCTTTCTGGCCGTAAAATTCAGAAGATTTCTAAGGAATAAGAAGAGAAGGAATTTCAAAAAGGAACAACTCCCAAGGGATAATGGTATGGAGCAGGACACAACATGTTTAAATTGTGAAAAACTAGGATACTTTGCTGTAGACTACAAAAAACCCTCAAAAGAAGAATACAAAAGAAAGAAAGGGCCAGAAAAGAAAGAATATAGGAATTAACAAAAAGTCCTAACTGTGAGGATTTGAAGTGAATAAAAAGAAGAAAAAAAACCTACATCAACAATGGAGACACAATTGTGCCTCATGGAAAGAAGTGAGATGCCAAGAGCAAGAGAAATTATTAATATTGTATTTGATTTGCGTAACCCTGACCTCTTTATAGAAGTCCTCAGAGAGGCACTCATAGAGATCTTTGCTGACTATATTCATCTGAAAGGGATGTTTCAAAAGTTTTCAGAGAAGTGTGAGGTGGCAAAGGATAAGCACAAACACTATACTGAAAGGATCTCTAAATTGGAAGAGTCAAATTATGACTTTGTCATTTTCTTGAAAAAAATATAACTCTGGTCCAAGAGAATCAAGCTCTCAAGGATAGAGTAGAACTCCTTGAAAAGGATAAGACAGCTCTTCAGCAAAAAAGAGATACCTGGAATGGAAAGGTTGAAGAATTAAAACGAACTCATTTCATGCATGCTAGAAAAAGAAAAGCTTGACTTGGTTACAGCAGCTCTCCTGATGAGAGTGACAAGGCTTCAAAGGCATAACAAGGCAAATCCTGTAAGAGAAGCCAGCTAAAAATAAAAAGAAGTAAGAAAACTTTTAAGTCCAACCCAGCTTCCAAACGAAAGCATGGTAAGTTTTCCTATTCTGCTAATGTTTACTATTCACAGAATAGTAAAAACAGAAGACTGTAGACTCCTGGATGCCTTGACATAGAATAATAGGGCCTCTGTACATAGAATAAATAGGAAAGGTGCTATCTGGTTGCCTTGACAAATCCTCCTTGTTGGCTTCAAAACTGCCTGTGGAAATATATCATTAGTACTACAAACAAAACCGATGACACACACTTATGACCATATCAATCTATTGATGGAAAAATCCCATCCACCCCATAATTGATTGAAGAAATCTTCATTCGACATGGACACATGCTTTGGCCATGTCGAGCTTCAACGCATAGAACCCCACTTTTTCTTTTTTTGTATTTGATGAAGAGCTTGGTTTTGAAAGCCATAATCATATCGTCAGTGATTAGCGTCCCTCCATAAAGGCTCATTATGAGTCAGATATTAATGACGGCTTTACCTTCTTTAAGCCATTTGTAATTGTCTTCGAAATGTGCTTGTAGAAAATATTACACAAACTAATTGGTCTGATTATGATGTTTTCTTCAGGTGTTTTGTCTTTGGGACAAGTACTCGGTATATATATGATTAGTTTGAGGAGAAAAGTTTGCTCCCTCATTGAGATGTGTCAAAACGGACTGGACCACCGCGTCTCCTATGGTTTTCCAAAGTGTCTTGTAGAATTTGGCATTTAAGCTATTTGGAAATGGTGCCATTCTCACTGACATTTGCTTAAATCCTATCTCCACCTCTTCTCGAGTAAAGGGGTTGTTCAAGTATTCCTTCTCCTCCTAAGAAAGTTTGAAAAGCCACTAATCTTGTTCTGGGAGTGTCATATTCGATCCTTGTGAACCAAATAGTTTCTCACAGAAGTTGTTGAACACAAGCTATCGTGTCTGGACTATCATACTGTAATACCCGTGCGTTTTGCTAACGTGTCACACAAAACTAGTCATCGATACAAAGTATAATATCTCGACAAGATCAAGACACTTAGCATTCTTGACACTGATAAGCAGGAATGCCTTTAAGAATATCGACAAATGAGACATCGGCATTTAAGCTTTGTATGCTAAGCAAAACAACCAATAAGAATAAGACACTTAACTCACATGTGTCTTAGGGAGAATAAGCTACTTAAGGACGCATGGGTATGTATGTAGCAAGCATAAAACAAGTTATGGACACATAATTATGTATGTGTCAAGCATGGAAGAAGTGTGAACACTCATGTGCACAAGTGTCTGTAGATAAACTAAGTAAGGACACTTAAAATCTACTTGTCAAGTTTTAACATTAGAAGATGACACCTAATGCCATGTGTCCATAATCTAGCTAAGTGAGCGACTCATTACCTCTCAAAGCTCTATAAATACCCAAGGTTCGGGCAGAAGAAAGAATTTTGGTAAAAACACTTTCTTGGCCATAAAGAGGAAGAGTAAGGGAAGAAAGAAGTTGTCGGCCAAAGGTTAAGTGCATCGTTTAAAACATAAGGGGTTAGTCGACTCTAGTTCAATGAACCCGTTGTGCTTTACATAAACGTTCGCTAAGTTAATAAGAATACGTGTATACATACGTGCTTTATGTAAACCCGTTGTGCTTTAAAACGTAAGGGGTTAGTCGACTCTAGTTCAATGAACCCGTTGTGCTTTACGTAAACGTTCACTAAGTTAATAAATATACTTACATAGATGCCGAAGGCCGTTAGACGTAACGAGAAGGAAAGCCTCACTTATCCTTGAAAAGAACTCAAGAGACAAAACGTAACCATATGCTTGGTTAAAATTTTAAAGGTACACTTGCGTTTCATCAACGTTCTCATGATTTTATGAATTAAAAAGTGCTTTGCAAATTCTATGGTTTCATGTTGTTCTCAAGATTTTCGCAAATGATTTTCATGCAAGTGTTCAATATTTTATGTGATGTGAGTTGATAACGATGACATGATATGCAAAGTATATGTTTAGAGGACATGATCTCGATGAAAGTATCCAAACAGGTACGTCAGAGGGGTCTACATTGACCCGAGGCGCACCTAACCAAATAATTTGACATGAACAATGCCATGAAAAGATATGATGATATGACAACTCGCTATCATGTTCTTATGTGCTTTTAAAGCAACGATTGCCCTTTATCATTTTTATATCCATGTGTGATGACTTGGGAGGCAAGTAAACTTAAAGATAATGCTCTTTTGACTTGCTTCGTTAATGCTTTAAAGTTTACGCTTCTTAAATGCCTTGAGTCTCTTATTGAAATCATGCTTATTTGTATGTATAGAAGTATAGTTATTGACTTTTTCACTCATTTTATCCATGTTTTTCAATATTTTCAGATAACGAAAAGGGACATTAGGATGATGCTTAGAAAGCGAACCTAGTTATGTACTTTGATGTACCAAAATTATGGATCGATTTTTTGAGACCAACATTTTGTACCTCATGGTAATAAACATATGAACCCCACCACTCTCTTGTAATATAAGTTCTTTATGTTTACAAGAGTTTTGCGATTTGATTTCATGCTTTGAATTAAGTCGTGGTGGTGACGCTTTCACCCAACGTGGGGCATGACACTTGCCATCTTTCCTCATCATCTTTCAATTCCCTGAATTGCATTTCTTGACCAACATTAGTTAGCTTGGGAATAAAATTAAATACTGTTTCGATCCCCTTCTTAAAGCCACCCTCTATCAGCTCTCTATGCCCAATATGCTTCCTCTTTTTTCGAGCAATGTGTCAAGCTCTTTAATCGCTTCCAACATCGACTGAATTTGTTCCTGATCTCCTTTATGTAAGTGCAAGTTGCGAAGTTGATCTTGTTTCTTTGGTATATTCCTTCTCATACCCTCAACCTTTCTTTGATGCCAACCTCTTCTCATTATGCCCAGAACTGTGACCAAACCTCTTTCATAATTGCCTTGCATCCGTCTTCTTTATCAAAATAATTTTCGTAGCGGAAAGATTTTTGTGTAGTCAATCTATCCCCAACCAAGTGATGCGTTTGCCAATCCCGTCTTGTTGCTCTCTATTCAATGAGTATAAGGATATGGTTTGATGATCAAGCCACTTCGTGTAGAATCTGTGTCCCTGGTAACATATTTAACCACCTGTCGAAGGCCACCCCTCTGTCTGGACTCTCTCTCCCTCACCCAAACTTTGACACATACTTGATGGCTCTATATATACTTTTACATGTCTTTCAATCCATAACAAGCGAGAATGTCATAAAACATTTTCAATTGAAGTGGCTAATTCACTACACCCTCATTTTGTACATAGTTATAAAAGATCTTGTTAAAGTCTCCTCTGCAAACCCATGGGGCGTCATCCTCTCTTACAAGTACAGATAAGATTTGTCAAGTTTTGTGTCGGTATTCTCTTCTCGATTCTCCATACACTCCATTAAATCTCCATTGTGACTCTTTTCCACAAACACATCTATACAAAAATTCGTATATGTACAAACGATCACAATGATTTCATCGTCTTATAGTATCATCAACTTATCACTCTGACCTTCTATATCCACCGCTATCTCATTCGTGTAGTTAACCTTCCTTTTAATTGGCTCAAGATCCGCAGCTCTTAACTTAGTTTCTGACAGAAAAACAAGATGAAGCCTTAAATCTCATACAAATTTCCTTAAGAGCACGAACTGTCCAAGGGGTTTTCAAATCCTTGATAGTTCCAACACATGGTCATTTATAGGGGGGAGAGTTCCCCTGATTTATAAGGATCGACGCTCATGGTATGTTAATTTCTAGGTCTGCCAACACACGTTCTCTACCTTCTACCTTCCTCAGTTTAGTCATCTTCCTCTCATGTTCATTCTCATCGTGTTACAGTGTCCTCTTGGGAACAGGACCCACCTGAGTCTTCTTCAATGTCTCGTCACACTCCATTTGTTGTTTTTGCTCAAGGAAACACACCCATGTTTTTTCGTACTTGGCATTCCTTTGCGTCTAGCATATAATGCCTTCCCCCATCTGCCTTTCTCAAGTGGGCCTCCCCACCAACTAGTCCTCCTTTTTTTTCTTTTTTCTTTTTTCATTAGGTCAGTTAAGCAGCCACCCCAGACTCCAATGCTTGACCCTTAAGGTCTAACGCTTCAAACCTCTGAGTTTCAATAAGGAAAGGATCCCCTTGGTCAATCACTAATTAATTATTGCCATCAGTCCAGCTAATCATGCTCACATCAATGATTCTCTCTCTGCATTCCTCCGTGAAATCCTTTTGAATAGGATGCGCCTCAAATTTCGAAAATAGTTTCCCGCATGGACCAACCATCGTCGATGCCAGCATCCGATCACATAGAAGCAGTGTTTGGTTGCTTTCAAATTGTTTGTACACGTCTCTATCTGTCGTTTGTTCTTTATATTTCTGCTACTCTCGAATTGTTACAATTATCAAACGCAGGATTAAGCTATTAATGATGACAAATGTTTTTTTATGGTAGTTGGCATTGATTCATATTTACATCTTTTCTTCAATTGTGAATTTGTTCAAATGTGATGGTGCAACAAATTACGTCGCATTTCAATATTACCAACAACAATCTATCTATCATGAGCATGTAGAGTATGGTTTTTCCTTTTGTTGGTTAACCGAGCTTATGGGTTTCTTTCATTAAGTCAATGTAATTAGCTAGCATAATTTTATCACACCCATATGAATAACTATCATTATTACGAGTCATGATATGTCATGAGTCATGATTATTTTACGTCGAATTTTTTCCTAAAATGATACGACGCAAGAGTTTTTTTTCAATTTGAACCCCATGCAAAAGAAATCCCCAATGTGATGCATCTATGCGTGCTTAAAGAGAAGAGAAGATGTGCGTCTTTTTTTGAAAAAATGTTGTGCATCTTTTGTCCCCTTAGAAAGGCTCTGCGTCTCTCCTAAAGATATTATGCGTTTTTCGTTATTCTCAAGAAAAAGTTTCAATTCTTTCCTTTTTATCTTACACATGATGGAGAGTGGGAGCCACACTATCATGATATAGCAGTGGCTTTTTTTTTTCTTTTTGATTTTTTGTTGTGCTGATGTTTTCCCAAAAAGCAAACCCAAAACCAATACCTTGACGCACGGCGTCTTTCTACATTCCAAACACGCACAACGCCTTTTCAAAAAAGAGATGCATAGTGTCTTTTCTCTCTACTCACATACAGACACACCATATTGGGAATTTACTTTGCATGGGGTTCAGTGGGGGAAAAAACTTTTGCACCGTACCATTTTAGGAGAAAATCCCTTTACTTCTTTCTTGTTTTTAGAATTTCCAAAATATTTAGTATGATATTTCATAAGTAATACACTCCATTGCACTATATACAAGGATTTGAAGGGAACTAAATACCCTTTAGTTAAGTGGCTAAAGAGAGTCAATCCTACCCATAGATTCGAGAAGCAGATTTTTTTTATAGCGATTGAAAAAGTATATGAATCTTCATCATTCAATGTTCTTCTATGAAAAACAAAAAAAGAATATTGAGGAAATCAATGGCTAAGTTTGATTTATTTAAGCCAAAGGGTATTTAGCCCCTTTTTACCCTATATAAAATATAAAGAATATAGATAGTTATGTAGAATATATATAATATATACGTAAACTATATATAATATATATGTAAAATATATATAATCTTTCAAAATTCTCACAATAGTATGTCATGGCATGCCATGGTATATCATGGTATTAATAACTAATAATACTTTCAATGCTCTTCTTTTACAAGATTAACAACGATTATGGTATATCATGAGTACTAATACTCCAATCTTCTGTATGTAAAGGATAAAATTATGTATCAATCATCAACAAAAATAACATTCGTCATTTTATTTTACAACATGAACATAATTCATGAAACTCTTATATTTTCAATATTCAAATGAAATTCCATAACAATGAATATAACGAACAAAATTACTTTTGCAACTCTTAGATTTTCAATGTTCAACAAAATCCGTGACAATGTGAAGTTTTATCCCCATTAATATCTCACATATATCATATATAAGAACAGAATTATTTCTACAACAATTACACTTTCAATTTTCAAAGAAACATCCATGACAATAAAATTCGAACACAATATTAAATGAGCCACAACCTCAACATTTTAGAATTTGGACTCTTACACTTACTTTACATTTCATCATAAATATAATCATCTAAAGACTTGCAATCCATTCTTTTGAATGCAAGTTTCATTTCTTTCAGTTCACAAGATACATAAAATTTGTCACATCACATTATTTAGAATGCTAATAGAAACACCGATAGTAATCTCCGATGGTAACACAACTCGACCAAATCTCTCCGGCGTAATTTGATGAAACAAGTTCTTTGTAGTTAATTCCATGAAAACGCCATGCTTAAAGATGAATAGAATTTCGGGGAATCTTTTTAAATCCCTACTCATCACCCCATTGTAACATAGCTTCTTATGGTCCCTAAGAGTAGATGAAAGATCCTTCACATGAATTCCTCTAAGGTTGCCATTGATCTATGCTTCTAATGTAACAGATATCACTACTTAACTAAAGGTGTAAGTCACACCAGTGTCCATTATCATTCCACCAGTATAATCAGCTTGTCTTCAAAGAATCATCGGATCAATGTTTAACAATTTACCGCTAATCACAGTGCTTTTCATTGATATATATAATGTATTTTTTTCTAAATCTTCATTGGAGTTTTTTTCATTGGACTTCTATAGGGTTCCCTGTAACAAGAATATAATAAGGATACAACATATCACTGACGTTTTCAATGCAATCAGAAAACTAAAGAGAATCTCTTTGAGCAAGAAAAAAAAAAAAAGATGAATCGATCCAAGCCTAAGAATACCATTCACTTTTAAGCTTGTGGTACTCGCATAATCCATGACAATATCTCTTAGAATTTCTTTGATCATTCTGAACTTAAGATTTTTTAGCAAGACATTTACTCCTACAACTACCATCTGCATACTGCACTAGGAATATGCATTTCTCTTTCTTGCATTCGAATGTAAGCAGAGGTGCTCGACCACAAAACTCAGAAATGTAACTTACAGGCTCACGTGGAAGACAACTTTGGACTATATATAGGCTCTGACACATTCAAACCGCAAGGTCACAGTCGATCCACAACAACCTGCTCCCAGTATCCAAGTATACAAGTTGCAACAGTTATATATTTTGCATTATTATATACGTATGAATACATGTCTCATTTTCATATCAAATCATGATAGATCGTCCCACAATATATATAAGGTTGAAATACGTAAGAATTTTTTATGAGTTTTTCCCGTGCTTCTTTCCTCATCGAAAAGGCACTTGTGCAGAAAAATCTTACCCTCAATTATCTCAATTCCTGGGTACTTATACTATCATTGATGTTTCACGATAAATTTATATAAAAAAATTACGTTTGATCATCGTTACACTCGTGACAAACTTTGCATCGACACGTCAAAAAAGTTACAACAATAGTGGGAAGGAGGAAATATATCTATTTGTTTGACAGCAAACTAAAATATCATCGTATTCAAAAACCTTTAACATAATTTAATATATAATTTATATAATCAAAATTAAATATTATTACTTTGTAAAACATTAAATCTTCTAAGCGAAACTCAACCTTTAAATTTTCATATATTAACCATACAACATATTTTATGTCTTTATAATTTAGATTAAATCTTTTGATTACGATAATGATTTTTTTAATTTCTGTTCAAAAAGTTGATACAAAAATAAATACAAGCCAACGTTACTTAAAAAAAAAAGTTTTAATAAAATCAGAGTGTGGATCACTCCTACCATCCTTTAAGATAGGTAAACTTTGAATAAAACAAAAATTCCAACTTAAAAACGACTTCAACAGTAAAAAAAATACAATGTAAAGAGGTTCTTCATCCATTCTAAAAGTAGTTAAATCTTTTAAAGTTCTCTCATTTGCATTAACATTAACATTTATATTTTCGTTCACACTCGTATTCATATTCGCATTTGCAACCATGTTTGAATCTAAACAAAAAACAATCTTAGCATATCATTATAAATATATAATACAAATGTACTGTTCTTTTTTGGTTGGTCTTTATTAAATGCTATTCATTACTTTTTCGCTTCATCTTCAACATTCTACATTTTCATTTGTTTTTTTCATTTTAATAGTGGTAGTGTTTAAATAAATTAAAAAAATTATCACAAATAACTTCTCAAATTCTTTCACAAATGCAATATAAATAAATATACGATACAAATATAGGTGTTTTTTTATTGGTCCTTATCAAATACTTTTCATTACTTCTTCCCTTTATCTTCAACATTCTATATTTTCATTTCCCTTTCTCATTTTAATAGTGATAGTGATTAATAATAAAAAAAACCATATCACAATGAACTTCTCAAACTCTTTCACAAAAACAATAAGAAACTATTCAAGTTCTTTCACAAATATATTTACAACTTGACAGAGTAAAATGTTTTCTCCATTCTCAATAATAATTTAACTCTTGAGTCAAAGTTGATTTTACAATTCCTAACTTGAGGGAACTTTGCTCGGGACACTAAATTTGACAATCAACACACTAGCTGAACAAGCAAAGATTTTTCCATCAGTTGAAAACATGAGTCTTAAAGCTAAATAAAGTGATTTTAGCTTCACAAATATGAAATATGAGTTCACTTGTCATTAATTTATCAATATAATATCATATAAATAGTAAAAAAATAAACATCGAGTTGCGCAAAATGTCATACAAGTAAAGTCTATTTGAGTTTAAATTATTTTCATGCTTTTGCTTACATTGAGGTCAAACATCAAAAGAAAAAAAAAAAAGAAGAAGAAGAATATTTTATGCAATCATCCAATTGACTCTATCAAAAAAAATATCTGTTCAAGAAAAATCAACTCCGATTCTCTCTTTGCATCATTACCGTTCAGCCCCCACTTGTCGATATCAACTGGTACGTTTTCTTTTGAAATGGTATCAACTTATCTTCATCTCTCATTGAATCAATTTTCTTTGCATTGATTAGTTGAGGAAAATGTCTCATTTGAACATTCTATCTAGTAAGTTGTAAAAGTAAGCAGAAGTAGAACCTGTCGATCAGTTATCTTCATGTTGTGGAGATGGATGTTGATATCGAACTTCTTCAAAATATTCCATGGCTTCCTAAACTGGCATTTGTAATAGTTCATGGGACGAACTTTTTCGAGCAAAATGATGAATGGCGTACCCATTGGACCATAAAGAACTGAAGGACGATCCATGTGGAGAATGTTGAGAAGGAGAAAGTGTTTAGGAGCATGAGAAAGTATGAGGGAAGACCAGAGCAGGAGAAAGTGTGAGGGATTAGTTGGGTGTGATTTTTTGTATGGCTTAGGCTTTGGTTTTTGTATGGCTTATTGGCTATGCTATGTGCAACACAACAATGTATAATCAAATAACATATATTTCATAAAGCTATGAAGAATACACAAAATAACAAGCAAAGTACTTTAACTTATGAATAGGCCTGTTTTCTTAATAAAACACTTTCGATGAACTATTACAAATGACGAAGTCTAGCAGTGTTTAAATAATGAAACATTAAGTGCACAAAATCCACTAGAGAAAATGAAATTTGGTTGTTCTAAAATCATGGACGTGAAACAGATCACGAACATGCTGACCATGAAAATGCATTTTTATCCAGCTCCAAAGAACCTTCAAACTTCCTCTTACTATCATATAATAAGTGAGTTTCACGACAGAGACTAATAGTCAGCTTGAAAATAAAATAAAAAAACCGAAACCAAACGAAGTCACAAAACATACTAAAACAGATAAAAAAAGACATAAAAACGGACAATAACATAAGATATAATCTAAGAAAAACATATATAAAATAAATAAAAAAATATCCTCAATGTTATAATTGTGTCCTCGACGAGACTAATTTTTTCTTAAGTAAATTCTGTTCAGCTTTAGCAAAAGGGACATTCTTGAAAAAGGATCAGGCAAACCGGAGCCCAAAATCCCCTGAAATGAGATATCCTCATACCAAAACGACCTCACAGGGTCGATGAAAGAATGTCACCATCAAATCACTGTATAACACAAACGGAAGACACAACATGCTTTGTTTTTTATACCAAGGAGTTATCTCATCAATTATGTATTTACACTCTTTTCACATATTTACCCCCATTATACTAGCAAACAAGACATAACACACATTATATATCATCTCATTACGGCACACATCAAAGATAGACAATAAGGTATGTCGGACACATTTTATGTCAATTTTTCAGAAACCATCACATAACTATATACGTTTAGGTATACTAGCAGCATCATCATAAATCATAATTCTAAATATTACAGTCATCATTTTACGCTAGCCACAATTAGTGACTACGATCAAAGATTCCAACACATACTAATATACTCACGGTATAATAATATGCATCGTCACACATAATAAATCTAAATGTTATCTTTTATCACAATTCTTCACATACATACACAACGAGTAGCGTCTCCAAGTCCTATAATATAGTAGAATTCACATATTAATACATTTTTTAGTGACTGTTTGTTCACATTAAAGAATTAAGCATATTTGTTCGTACTGAAAATAATGTCATGTAAATAGTTAAAAAATCAACATCGATTATCGCAAAATATTATACAATTAAAAATCCTATTTTAGATCCTTTTATTTACTTATGTACTTCGTTTCTCATTTTCTATATCATCCTTTCTTATTCTCTTTTCAACTATGGTAATGCAAAGATCCTAAAATATAAATTTCAATCACAAGAACTTCTCAAATCTTTTACAAATACAACCAAAAACATCCCAAATGCAATGTACCCTTTTTTTTTTTTTTTTTCTTGTGGTTATTACATCTTTGATACCACACCTCATTTACTTCATTTCTCTCCTCATATCTTCCTCTTTTCGTCTCCTCGTCTCCTTTCCAAAGATGATTGATTTAAGTAAATATAGAAGACAATCGTATTTATCAAATAATAAAGAGAGATGTGCAAAATAATTATAATAGAAGAGTATTTTCATTTTGATAATTTGATCAATT
Organism: Drosera spatulata; assembly: GCA_035668315.1. NCBI lineage: Eukaryota > Viridiplantae > Streptophyta > Magnoliopsida > Caryophyllales > Droseraceae > Drosera > Drosera spatulata. The sequence continues at coordinate 20,051 of JAOVYX010016331.1, read as the reverse complement.
TACTAAAATATTGGTAAGCGACCGCGTAGCAAAAAAAAAAAAAATAGCAACTAAATACTATAATAAATTATAATCTTTTACATACAAATAGAGGTCTAGTTTCAACAACTCAAATTATCTTCAAGGTTTCAATTCGCTAATTAACGTTACTTTTTCATTAGAAATTAATAGGAGAAAAGATATTGACAAAACTAACATTTATGACCATCAAAATCAATTTCTTCAAATTCTCTAATCCATGAACTCTAATTGGTGTATGAAATTGTCAACACAACTTGACGACATGGTTGAGACAAAGGATGTTGGTTTGAGTTAAAGAAATATTGAGAGGACAGGATTTTGAAAACACTAATGGTTTCATATTTGTTTTTTTTATCGTCGATCTTCTTGGAAAATTATCTGTTTTATTCCTTCAAGAATCATAGAAGAAGCTTTCATACAGACACGAAGAAATCGGGATTTCAAATTCTTCACCTTTAAAGTTCGATTCAAGCTCTGTAATTTTGAGACGATATTTAATCCAATTTTTTATCAAGGCTAATTGAATTTTGAGGTTAATAAGGATAACAATTAATTTCGTCATCGAAAAAGCCATATAATGTTTTTGAATGAATTTTACGATGTAAAAAAAAATACAATGATTTTATAGATATGGTGAGTGGTGAAAGAGGAGAGAAAATGGATGGATTTGGGAATAGACAGTGACGGAGGCAGAAAATGGAGCATGTAGGGGCGAATTCATGATATAAAAAAACACGTTAAATAATTTGTATCATTATATAACTAGTCTATTCTAAACTACAACGAAACAAAAAACGCATCATCGACAAACAAGCTCATTCCAGTAATAGAGTCAAGAGTAACAATATCATTTTCAAGGTATGAATGAGGATTAAAAATATAAGAACGGATCTCGACAAAAGGAAAACAATTAACAAAAAAAATTTTATAAAGAGAATATTGTAAAGAAATTAGAAATAAAAACCAAAACAAATGATAAATGAAATATCAAAACTAAACAAAAAAACGAACAAAACTAAAGCAACCCATGAACTAGGCATTAAGGAGGTAAATAATTCTCTAAAAGGAAATGAGTATTTGTAACTCATGAAAAGGAGAAAGCATGGGCAGCAACCAAGGTTTGAATCCGCGCCAAGTACTGGCCATTGAGAAAACATGTGCATTCATTATAATCTAGTTATCAAAATCCAGTGGGGGCGAACCGCCCCGGTCGGGACTTCTTGGTTTCATCGTTAGGGATAGAGGAATGTTAATAAAGAGAATTATATAAATCACGAGTTAGAAAGAAAAACAAAAAAATTTCTAAAGCAGCCGTTTACTTTTCACGATGGCTAACAAAGAATTTATAAAATGCGGTGTCTTATGCAAATTGGGTTGGGGTAAAATGTAACTATATAGATTTTGACAAGTTTTTATAAATAATGAACATTATAGGTGATTCTATATAAAAATCTCTATTGGTTTGATTGGTAGCTTACTCTTCATGAATTAAGCTTATACTAACAAAATCGTTGAAAGGCAAGCTCAAGTGTTAACTTTTCAATTAATATAGTATCAAGTACGTTTGAATGTGATGCTTTAGTGCGAGATAGTACATGAATTCTACTCTAGACGAGATTCTAACTAGAAAGACTTAGAATTAGTTAAAAGAATTCAAAAAGGAGTATACACTTTATTATACTAATCAACATTAGCAAATGTAACAACTTTGTAGGTATGTATACCATAGGTCGGTAATTAGCTAGTCACACAAAGTGTAGTATGTGTGAAGTGTTGAGATTGTTGATTACTTCACGATCCCGATAGATATTGAGGTGGTCACTTGAAGAAGAATTGTAAAGACAGTTCTGTGATAGAGAAGGATAATTCCACTTTTTTTGAGAACAAGAAAGGAGAAGGCAAATGTGATATATATGTTGTTGAAGCATGTCTTGCACAATCTAATCGTAATATCTACTATATAGACACGGTTGCTTCTTATCATATGACTCCAGAGTGGGAGTGATTTTATAAGTACGAGAGTTGTTATGATAGAGATGTTTTACTTGAAGATAACATAACTGTTAGAATTGTAGGAGGGAAGATCATATTCAAGTTGAGTAAGGACAATACGAACGTTACCCGATGTAATTCATATTTCTACGATAATAAGAATCTAATGTTATCATCTTCATTTGTAATCGATGTCATGCAAGGTGACACATGGGGCTATGGTTATTGCTCGAGGAGTTCAATATGGTAGCATATAAAAGTTAATGGTAGAAGTTGTGAAAAACTCTAGCAATGGTGCATGTGTTTCTTAAACGAAGGATGATGATTTTAATACTTCCTTGTTATGGCATCGTGAAATGGGTCATATTAGTCAGAAAGGGTTATCCACTTTATCAGTAGGTCAGGTAGTAGAGAGTGTTCATGATTGTTCCATCTGTCTTGGACTTTGTGAGCACTAGTGTCTATGGGAAAAACAAGTACATGGGAGTTTTTCATCAGTTGCCAAGCGAGCAATAGAATTTTTGGAGCTGATTCACAATGACGTGTTCGGGATTAGTTCGGTCCAATCTATTTGACGATCCAGCTGCTATGTATCATTCGTAGATGATTATTCTTGTTACTGGTAGATTTATTTCGAATATAATAAATATGAGGTGTTAGATAAGTTTCGACAATTCAAGATAATGGTTGAAAATCAAATGGACATAAAAATCAAGACATTACAAACGGATGATGGTGGTGAATTTTTCTCATAGAAGTTTGAGCAGTATTGTATTAAGAATGACATCTTAAGACAGAAGACTACTCCTTATACACAATAACAGAATAAGGCAGCAGAGAGACTGAATCATACACTCATGGAAAAGGCAAGGTGTATGATGAGTTGGATGAGCTTAGATAATGGATTATGGGTTGAAGCTGTTGCTACGCTCGCTATCTCAAGAACAGATCACCCACATCTACGGTTTGTCATTCTAAAAGATTCTGGTTTCGGTTTGTCCTTCTACTTATCTAAAGATTCCGATTCTGGTTTGTCCTTTTACTAAACGGGAACCGTCGATATTGGAATCAAAATCGACGATTTCGAAACTTGATCGGGTCTCAACAAGTGAAAGATTATTGAGGTATTCGACTCCTTCACGATCTCGACAGATACATATTAGGAGGAGTCAATGCTCGGGAGTCCAGGGGGTAGAGCCCCCTTACGATGATGGGTTTAGGGGACCGAGCCCTCTAATGCGGGCTTTGGGCAACAACCCTAAAACGTGAACGAGTTATCTAATATGACGTATCCCCGTGTATTTATTATTATGTGAATTAAGTCTGTCCCATGCTAGGAGATTAGGGTTTTTGACGTTTTATTATATATACTCGTATGAGAGGGTGTTCTCATTGTAACAAGACATAGCTGTCACTCCATCTGTATCTTCACTTTACACTGGTTTGCCACCAAGGTTTCTAATGATGTCGTAAGTTTTTCTCCCAGTATTCGAGTTTAGGGATGATACACTACAAAAAACTGCATCAATTTGCGACGGAATTAATCCGTCGCAAAAAGAAAAAATTCCGTCGCGGAGATTAATTGCGACGGAATTTGCAACGGCATATTTCGACGCCATCAATGACGTCGCAAAACCAATAATTTACAACGGATTGACTTTTTCCATCGTAAGATATACTTTTTTAAAATTATTTTATTTTGTGACGGATACCGTCGCAGATAATAATTTAATTATCATTAAATTAATTTCTTAATATAATTAAATAATTAAAAAAAATATTTTCTGCGACGGAATCCGTCGTATTTTTCATTAAAATTTACGATGGAATCCGACGCATAAGTAAGTGTTATTTAGAATAAATTTCATTATTTTTGCGACGGAATCCGTCGTAAAAGTAAGTATATAACTTTATTATATTCTGTGACGAAATCCGTTGCAGAATGTAAAATCTTTTTAACAAAATAAATAATAATTACAAAAACTCACTAAAATATATGTTTAAAAATTATAATGTCACGAATAAAATCTCTAAAAATTACATTCCAAAATCATATATAATAAAAAATTACATTCCAAAATTACATTACATTATTACATTACAAAGGTACATATGTCAATGCCAGACTAACCCGGGATGTCGTTGTTTCGGAGGACAGGAATCATCATCAGGATCCGGAATGAATCTAGACGTATCAGCGCCAGCCACTGCCTGCCAGGTGAAATTGGGGTCAGCGTCCATCTGTCTCATCAAAAAAATAATTTGAGCCTGCATCTGTTCCATGGCCTGCTGCTGAGTGAGAACCTGCTGTTGTAACGTCTGATGCTCCTTCAAAGATACTCCTGAGTCACGAACAGACTGTGACTGTGATTTAAAGATTACAGATAGCTGGTTTTTTCTTCTTTTTGTTTAGAGTTTAGGGTTATGGGTTTGGAGTTTATAGGTTAAAGGTTTTCTTTTTAGGGTTTTCTTTTTTTGATTTTTTTTTTGTTTCTCCTATTTTTCTTTTTTTTTTTCTTCTTTTTTTTCAATGGGAAGGAGTGTAGCTCCTCCGGTTTCTTCATCCTCTTCAAACCCACTCTCAATCGATTCAACCGAACAACAAAGCCATCACCATGGACACCGCACAGAGCAAGAAGAAGCCATCTCCCATCTCTCTGCAACAATTCGTCTCCACCATTGCCCCTTTAATCGACCTAGAAAAGGTCCCATCTCACCCAATCTCTCCCATCTCACCCTATCCAATGTTTTTATCACTCTTGAGTTTGTGGGTTCATTTTCATACCATGAAAGTTTCAATTTTGCATTCGATTTCATGGTTTCTGGGTGTTGAATTGAAGGAAAGGTGGTAATTTGTTGTACCCATTATGGGTATTTGGTGTTTGGTGTGTGCTGCAGGAGGCTGAGATTTCTGGGAATATTGGATCGAGTTCGTTGAGGAGTTTGGATGCTGGGCAAAGAAGAGGGTCGACTCTTTTGAATTTGAAGTGTGTTGATGTTCAGGTTGTGCTTTCATTTTGCTCTGTGGATTGTGTGTTCTTCAATGTAATTTGGTGTAGTTATCAAGATACAAATAATATCCCCGAGCATTCTACCAAAATAAAAATCCTGGATTTTTTTCAAGATTACGCTATGTATGCTGGATAATACCTGTGATCGAACCCACAGTTTTCGTAATTATTGAAATCTATGTTGTACAAAATAAAAGAAGGTTCAGAAGGTTGTTTTAGTGACACTTAAAAATGATCTTGACCTTTAGGGCAGCGGTATAAAGATCGGTTAGCTGTTAGTGATCAGCTTAAATTGCTAGTTAAGTGTGTTTGATTTGTTGCAAGCTGCCAGAATGTTTCAACCACAAGAACATTTCTTACAATCATGCTACTGTATATTAGCCTCGCCAATGCTTATTCATAAGATGCTATACCCTTTCCTTGCTGGTGTTCAGAAGGGCATTAACAATAAGTGTTAAAGCTTCGTAAAGATCTTTCAATGGAAGATACACAAGATTCTGATTATTATTCGCTCTCTTTTTTTTTTTTTTTCCTTGTTGATCGAGTGTCTGAATGAACAGCTGTTGGTTTCTTATGGTTCTAGACTGGATTGATGGGGAAGGCTCTACTTGAGTTACATTCCACGAAGGGAGATGTTCTTCCTCCTCACAAGGTGATTCTCTTATTCTTTTATAGTTCTTTTTCATGTTTTACTGAGATTATCTGAGCTGATGCATTGGCATCTTTGTGCATGACTCATGAGTATGTTGAATCATTTGGTTAAATGTAGAAGATGATTGTTGTCAGATAAGGTTGGACAAGATAGACTAGATAGTTTATTACATGGTCCTGACTCCCTGAGTCCCGACTCCTGAGTCCTGACTTTCCAACATAATACTGGAGACTGTTCTTGATTTTTTATTTTTTTTAATGAGTGAAAGGCAATCAAAGGGGACGGAAAAAAGAGAATGATGGGGAGGGGAGTAAAGAAGAATTTGGACCAATTAGGGAAGGACATAACATCTGAGATGAGGGAGTAGAAGTTTGCGTTTAGTTTAGAAGATGGATCTCTATGACTCAAAAATCGGTGTTGCCAAACTGTTGGGGCTTACCAAGGTAGTTATCGATCACAATTTACACGCCAACCAAATGATGCTGATAGTGGGATTTGATTTCTTGAACCAAATGATGGAATTTCAAGGCTACAGATATAACCAGTTTAGGCGAACCCTGCTTGGTTATGCTACCATTAATAGTTCGAGATCACTGAACCTTATTATCTCTTACCTTTGCAATAAAAAGAAAAAAGAAAAAGAAAAAAAAAGGAGTAGTTCAAAAGGATAAATTTTGCTTTGTCAGCATTGTATTTTCTGAAGAAAGTCTGAAGGAATGGGAAGAGTTTGGAACTCCATCCGTTCATTCACCACAGATATTCTTTCCCAAGCAGCGAGAACAGTGACTGTGGAAAGTTGATTCCCTTCCATCTCCAATTCTATTTTTTGATGAATATAATTTTTTTAGGAGCCCTCCATTTCATGATTATGTCGAACAGTTGTACCAACGATGCAATTACTAGAAAAGGGAAAGAAAAGCATTTTATTGAGATTTTATTTCTTTTGTGAGTCTGAGTTGTAATTGCCCTGAATTCCTCTGCTGCAGCTCGGAAATCATGATGTGGTCATTTTGAAACCAAATAAGTCGAACGTTGGATCTCCTTCCCTTGGACAAGGTGTAGTCTACCGCTTGAAGGTATTCTGACTTGCAAGGTATTTAATTAGTGGGTAGATGCTCAACTTTTTCTGCATATCTCAAGAATTGTTATCCTGTATTCTCGTTGCGCTAATTCAGGATTCCTCAATCACCATTGCGTTTGATGACATTCCTGAGGAAGGCCTAAATAATCCCTTGCGGCTTGAGAAAGTGGCAAATGAGGTACTACCTAAGCAATCCTTGATGCTTACTTCTTGTTATTCTCAATGTTTCTTATCTTGCAATAGTTTTGGGAGCATGCACATGTTCTTCTTTGTAACGACGCACTTGGCAATACTTTTTGCCTCTGTATTGACTTGATAAGTTCTGTCTTTCATCATTTGTTCATCTTTGTATGTATCTTGTCTTCCCTCTGTGAACGAGATTGAAATGGATGCTTTATGTTACCTATCGAACAGCTGGATGATTTGGTCTGTTTGAGAGTCTACTGTTTGACTTCAATGAAAATCCAAGAGTTTTCCGGCCTCTAGTGTTTCCCGGATGGGTTACTTAGTCTGCTGTTTCTTTCCTTTAAATTGCTTCACTAAAGTACTCCATCATTGGATTAGTCGATCATACCATATTGGGCCTTTTATCTTTCCATCATACTTTCTCTTTCCTGGAATAGTTTGCTACATGATTCCGTATATCTTGCTGTAGCTGTTTCTGTACATATTGTAGGAAAACTATAAGCAGAGCCTGCGTTATTCGTTGAATTATCTGTCTATTAGTTGACATTTCATCTGAGGTCATGGGATAAAAGCTTTATCTTACGGAACAAAGTTCTCAACTTCTAACATCAGCATCGATATAGGTTACATATCGCAGGATGAAAGATACCTTGATAGAGCTGAGTAAAGGGGTGCTTAAGGGTCCTGCTGCGGACCTGGTTCCTGTCTTGTTTGGAGAGAGGCCACCTGCAATGTCAAAGAAAGATGCTACTTTCTCCCCATTCAATTCAAATCTCGATCATTCTCAGGTGATTTAAGCTGTGATGTTCATCCTTTAGCATTTAGAACGTGAATACATTCCATGGACAATGTAAACCTCAATCAACCGAACTCGAGAATTCGATGATGACTGATTATAGTAGCCATATGAGCATCTATTGAGCTACTTCGCTCCCTTTACACTCCTTGAGCTAACCTAATTAGACATTGTTTTTATGTCCATGCAAGATGTCCTTCTAATTAGACGTTGCTTTTTATTTCCAAGAAAGATGCCATTTCTAAGGCCCTGTCATCCAAGAATGTGTTTCTGCTTCATGGGCCTCCTGGAACTGGGAAGACCACAACTGTAGTGGAAATCATCTTGCAGGAAGTTAAACGTGGGTCGAAAATACTAGCATGTGCAGCATCAAATATCGCTGTTGACAACATTGTCGAGCGCCTTGTTCCTCACAGGTAGACTCCTTTTCTGGGTAAGATGTGTAAATTCTGTAGCTGATTTTTATGGGGGGAAAATCAAAGAACCGGTAGAGAACTAAGCAATCCCGCATGCTTGCTGAGTTACCAGCTATGTGTCTTAATTTAATCTGGGTGATGTTTGCCTACATTCGACTCACTAATCAGGGACGTCTGGTCGAATATTTTAGCACTATTTTAAAAGATCGCTCGTCCACTCATATTTTCATGATTAATCTTTGTTGACAGAGTCAAGCTAGTGAGATTGGGACATCCTGCACGCTTGCTACCTCAAGTGGTGGATAGTGCTCTTGATGCACAGGTAACATCTCTCAACAAAATGGGTTTTTTGATGAGAACTGCATCTGCAAGTTAAGAAAAGGAACGAAGCTAACTTTTTTCTAGCTCCGAAATGCAACTTACTCCTCACACTATATTGTTGAAGCAACCTTCTTTCTCAAGTAGACTTTGATATTGTACTTTAGCAAGTTGTTATGAAACTATGTTTACAGTTTCAGAATCTGATGTGTGTTGGCCTTTGATTTTATTAGGTTCTTCGTGGCGATAACAGTTCTCTTGCAAACGACATCCGTAAAGAAATGAAGGTAAAGTTGAGACAAAGTCTGATCAGTGCAGCTGACTGTATCACTTCGTCAGTGCCAGTGGTACTTCATTATTCACGTTCTCTTGCTTTGTTCGTCGTTTTAATTAGTCATTTCTGCAATGCAGACCTTGAATGGGAAACTATTGAAGGCCAAGGATAGAAATACCAAAAGGGACATAAGGAAAGAGCTTCGTGCTCTTTCAAAAGAGGAGCGCAAACGACAGCAGCTTGCTGTTGCAGATGTGATTAAGAACGCTGATGTTGTGCTGACAACTTTAACCGGGGCTCTGACTCGGAAACTTGATAATATTTCATTTGATCTGGTGATCATAGATGAAGCAGCTCAGGCGCTTGAGATAGCATGCTGGATAGCTCTGCTGAAGGTGACTCTGTTCATTTGAATGCATTTATCCTATATTTTGTTCCTCTAAAATTCAATATATGTTACATGGAAAACGTTAACCTTACCAACTTATGTTCCTTTAAATATCTCATGAAAAGCTCTAATGTTTGTCTTAGCCAGTACATTAGTGATTTCAAGTGGAAACAGTGGCTACAACAGTCACACCAATCTAGGATGCAGCCACTGGTGGTTCAAATATGTTAGTGGGTGGTTGTGATGGGGTAGACGGTTGTTTGAAATTGGGCGACTTCTGTACTAAAGTTACACTGGACCTTCTTCGAGCAACACACTGACATCCTAGTCCCACCAGTTGTCACCATCTAGCCACAGCCGTTGCAGCCTCCTGCTCCTTGACATATGGCTTCTTGGGTTAACGTTAAAGTTGATCTTCCAGGGTTCAAGATGTATTCTTGCTGGGGATCATCTCCAGCTTCCACCAACCATCCAGAGCGTTGAAGCAGAAAAGAAAGGTTTGGGTAGAACATTATTTGAACGTCTGGCAGATTTGTATGGTGATGAGATAACATCCATGCTTACAGTTCAGTATCGTATGCATGAACTTATCATGGACTGGTCATCTAAAGAGCTTTACCACAGCAAGGTCTGTGATTTCCTTTGTTCACTTGTCTATGGTGTTATATATTTATAGCAATGGCGGTCATGTTATTTGCATTTGGGGCTGTTTGGATGTTTTAGATCAAAGCCCATTCAAGTGTTGCTGGTCATACTCTCTATGATCTTGAGGATGTGAAGAAAACAACGACCACAGAACCTACCCTTCTTCTTATAGACATAGCTGGGTATTCTTTCCTGTCATTATAAGTTGTGATATTTTTGCAAGATTTAGTTATTTTTGTATTGGCATGTACTTAATTTAAACCAATAATCATATGATTCATAAATTTGAAATAGTTGAGAAGTTTATCATTTGTCGTCAAAAGTTTGCCACACTTGATTCATAGTGTATGGAAGCCCCTTTTGAACTCAGATTCAAATTTCCGTTCTCTGTACTTGCTTTCTGGGGTTAGATGGTGCATGTACTCTAAATCCTTATGGTGAAAGTCGTTTAATCTGGTGAGCTATATTATCTCTATATCAATGCGATATGAGACTATATTTGAGCTCATCAGCTTCATTATACTTTTAGTTCTTTTTTCCTTGTCCTTGAAGTTTGCAGTCCAAATACTGGCAAATGAACTGCTTGCCTCTACGCAAGTATCTTTTATAATATTAGAATCACTTGAAACGCACATCTATGAAAATCTGATGTCTAGTGCCAGTGCATTGGTCATCGGGCAGTTACATCTTCTTGGATCCTCAACATCCTGAATCGTACAACAGAATCTGTGTAATGGTCGTGTGATAAAAGATTCCACCTTTAAATTTTAGACATCATTATGCTGCACTATGATGTATCTAATGGCCGCATTCTTGTTCATGCTACGTTCATTGTGAAATTTAGATTGTATTTGAACTCTTGTGTTTATCACTTCCAGTGAATACTAGGTCCTTCTTAAGTTCAGGATTGTTTGCTCGCCCATATTACTAATTTCCGACTTTGAGAATTCCGCCTTTCTTTTATTTATTTATGCCTTCACACTGATTATATCATCTTCATCCACCTTCCCAGCTTGGTTTCCCTCCCACATCTCATCCAACTCCGGCTGCTTGTAGATTTCTTTACTGCAATGCCTTGAGATCTTGTTTTGCTTCAAGCTCCACGTTGACAAGTCTCCAGTGAAGAAAAAGGTTGTGATTTGAATGCTGATCTATGCAGGTGTGACATGGAAGAGAAGAAGGATGAAGAAGAGAGCACCCTGAATGAGGGAGAAGCTGCCGTGGCAGTAGCTCATGCAAGGAGGTTGGTTGAAAGCGGAGTCCGGGCTTCAGACATAGGAATTATCACGCCATACGCTGCTCAGGTATACGCTCTTCTTGTTCATCTTGTCTCTGTGAATCAGTCTGACAGAAGAAAACTTTTTCATGTGCAATAATGGGATACTTGAACCACGAGATATTTTGGCAAAAGAATGAGGGAAAACAATAGCATGCATATATTATAGGAGTATACATGAACAATGAGCTTTTAGTTGATCACTGAATAAAAGAAACTGCTTTGTCTATCTTTGAAGGTTGTCTTGCTGAAGATGTTGAGAGGCAAGGAGGACAAGTTGAAAGATGTCGAAATATCCACTGTTGATGGCTTCCAAGGTCGAGAAAAAGAAGCCATTATCATATCAATGGTCCGCTCAAACTCGAAACAAGAGGTGCTATTTCTTATACATTTGGATGCCGTACTTAGTTGAGACTCATGAATAGCAAGCTTATTGTCTTTTGCTAAATGTTTCAAAATGTTCCTCCGTTAAAATGCTCAGGTGGGTTTTCTGAGCGACCGTAGAAGGATGAATGTGGCGGTGACGCGGGCAAGGAGACAATGTTGCCTGGTTTGTGACACAGAAACAGCTAGTAGTGATCCATTCTTGAAGAGATTGATTGAATATTTTGAGGAGCATGGCGAGTATCTCAGTGCCTCGGAATATCAAAACGAGTGAGCTGTACTATCTGTTTTGTTGGGTTACAGATAATTTCGGCTTGTGGGTCGAATTCCTTCAACTTAAACTCTGATCAAGTTCTTGATATTTGGCTGCTTAATGATTTATTCTCTGAGAGAGCTTGTTATGGTGGACTCACAGTTGAAATCTGTGAAGTAGAACATGGCTTGAAATATGAGTTTCGCTGAGAGTTGAAATATGAGAGGAAGATCAATGCATCACTAGAATGCTTGACAAAAGACTCGTCTAGATCAAAATTTGAATTCTGATAATGTGGATGCAGCATCATCGTTACTGTAGACAAGTTATATTTCTTCCTCCATGATTTTGTAGCTGTCTCGAGAATTGGTTATTCCTAATCAAGACGTGAAGAGTGGTGATCATCTTTCGTCTCCACTTCGGATCAAGCTCCGGATCAAAGGGATATAAAATTGCTTACTCAGATAGAGCTACATCCGATCAAATTCACAACAGAGGTGTGTACATTATTTACCGACCAGATCGGCTTTGAACCAGTCAGCAAGACATGTTTGTGCTCTGCACAGAAGTTCATGAACCCAATACGGCTTTGAACTTCCATTAACAAAATATGGGCACAACATGCAAGCCAGTTGATGATTTGAAACATCACTTGACTATACAACAAAGCGAGGGATGGTGGCCACGCTGCCATTGTTTCTAAAGGCACCACTTACAGTACAACAAAATGGGTGCATAGTATCAACATCACGGCTAACCAAAAGACTCTGGATGTGCGAGGGTCCAGCGATTACAAAACAGTATCTACTAAGCAGGCTGATCAACTAACACAAGGCTTCTTCGCTTTCATCATATTTCTCCATTTGCCCTTGAGGTCTCCTGGGATGGAACAACTAACACAAGGCTTCTTCGCTTTCATCATATTTCTCCATTTGCCCTTGAGGTCTCCTGGGATGGAACACAGATTTTCCGAACTCCCAGATAGTTGTCCATGAAATAGCTTTACCATCCCCTTCTGCAAACCTAGCGATCCCTTCCTGCAACAAATGAAAGAGAAACGATTTACACTTGAGAAAAAATAACAGCTACTGCGGCTAAAAGTCGCTTGGTTATTGAACCAAAATATAAACTAAAATTACAAATCCATTTCGTCATATTTTTCCAGACGTCATGAATTCTGAAATTGCCAACACAGACCAATTATAGCATGACCATCAAAGTGAATCCTGTCACATCCCTCAAAGATATAGAAGAACATAGTGGCAACATTCTCCACAGTATCACAGAGCCATAAAACAGACATTTGAAACTACTTAACGCCTAGTGAATACAGTGAACAAGTTTGGCTGAGTGCAAAGATGTTATTCCTGACAATCAAACTAGAATACTTCTTCATGACAATAATGTGCAAGTTCTATCCATGAGAACTAAGGTAACAGCATGTACCTTCAACGTTTTCTCTTCCTCAGCACTACACGGAACTTTCTTGCGCTTCAACTGTGGAAATGCTTGGTATGATCTGCAAGTGCAGACAGACTTATATCTACATTTCAAATGTGGCATTCATCTGGCTAAGATAGTAAAAAATATCGGAGAACGCTAGAGTACGTCCTGGATTCCCACATGAAGGAATTATAAGGACGTTCTCCTCGGTAGAAGAAAAAAGACAGGCCAGCTGGAAGAAGAGCCAAATATCAAGATGAAATGGGAGAGACAACACGAAGTAATCACAGACCCAAGGAAAGGAACTTACATGTGATCTTTTCGCTCTCTGCGTACCATAGAGTGTCTGCACGAACTAGAAATTTCACCGTAGTTATTCATAGATCCATCTGGAACACTAGTTGATTCAGAAATATCAACTGTTGACTGAACAGGATTCACTTGCTTTGGAAACTCCATCTCAATTCCCGCCCCAGCATCTGCCTGCCTTGCAAGGACAGCATCATCATTGCCTTGAGAAGATTCAACAGTTTCACAGCAGTGATCAACTTGGACACTATTATGGCGTCCGATAGCACAAGGACCATGAACACCCACCCGATGTTCAAGGACGGGTGTTTCATCTCCAAGAGACTTGATATCGGTTTCACGACAGTGGTCGACTACTGGACCAATCTCTTGCTGCTTTGACCCACCAGAAAGCTGCTTTCCATGGACCCCGAGATTATCTTTGCTTTCTTTGAGTCCATATGATGGTGCGTGGATCGCTTCCAAGTTAACTTCACCAACAGGTATCATTCCACTAGCAGAAGGTGTGGAAGACCCATGTCGATGGATGCCTCCTTCGTGCATGGTAGATTTGTTGATATGGTCCTGCGCATCCATTTCATCTGGATTCGCTAGTGATTTTCCTCTGGTGGAGTCGTCAAGATCTATTCCACTAGAATGATATTGTGGCTGAGAGCTTCTAGTTACATCAATGAACACAACTCCTTCCTTGCCAAAGATGCCTTCTTCTTAGCTTTCTCGTAGTCGGAAATTGCATCCATGTATGCACAAAAAGGGCAGTAGAAATTGCCATTGTTATCACAGGTGAGTGTACAGCACAAACATCTGTCATGTATTACTGTTTCACACCCGTTGCCACTACAAATTAACATTTCCCCACCTTCATTGCACATCATACAAAGCTTGTTTCCCGTCCCGTCCTCCCAATCCTTGTCATCCTTGCTTCTTTCGATATCACATTGACTTGCCATGTCTTTGGTTGCAACTGATTCTTTACCAGACAACGCAACATTTTCTGGTCTTGGATCAGTAAGCTCCTCCTCTTGGTTTTGAACAACGATAGTTCTCTGGTCTTCATCTGAACCAGAATCATCTAATTTTTTTGTCACGAGGTCCTCAGAACGAGCAGCACATTCATTCTCTGAAACCACATCCATGGACACAGTTTGCTGGTCATCAGAAGAGATTGATCTTGGTGAGTTTTCCTGCAAAACTTCACCATCACTGGCCTTCATTGCAGTGGCCTCATCAACACCAGCCAAATCAAGCCTTGATATACTTTTTACTTCCTTTCCATCTTCGGCATGGATCCTTAACTCACGATTCTCGTCAACCAGCAAACCGCAAGCTGCCTTCATGGAATCCGGAACAGAAAAGGTACCTTGTAGTAGTGCATCCTTCAACTGTTCAAAGAGAAAGCAAGAAAGGTAAAGCACAAGTGACTGCAATAGACTTTTACTTGGCAATCAAATGTAAGAGACCAAGAAGCTTTCAACTAAACCTTCTCCAACATGCATTTAGGTAAGGAAGCTTTTTTACGCTCAAAAAAGGAATGCACATCATGTTTCAGCTGCGCCGTTACAGGCCTTCCAGGATTCGAAAGAAGTACCTAGAAATTAAAGCAGCACTCAACCAACTTCAAGCAGCTGAAAAGAAGAAATCGACAATCATGAACTTTTTTTTAATCAGTTACTAAGGTTCATCCTTATTCACTAACCCGAAGTCTATATTCAATTCCTTTTTCCTGAAAGGAACTTACGGTATCACAAAGAAAAAAGGCTACTCAAATTACCTTCAGCGATAGACAATTGAGAACATCTACACAGATGAATCCAGTCCGATCCTTGAGTGATTGTGAGTGATATCTTCATTTTCTGATCCATCAGAAGGAGCAAACAATTCTTCCAAACATCTCAATGCAAGCACTTCTCTGCCATCCTTATCCAAATAGCAAAACAATTCTGGACATCTTTCGAACCAATCTAGAAGAACAAAATTCGATGGGTTCTTGACCAAACAAAGCCGAAATGGTGTAAAGTGTTTGGGAAAAGTCGGTGCATGATCCAGCGGAAATTGCCCAGCACTTTTCCCTTATTGCGCTATAAAAATGAAATAAATAAATAGCACAAAAATAAATAGAGTCGATACCAAAATTTTACGTGAAAAATCCCTTAAAATAAAAGGGTAAAAACCACGGGACAGTTGCGGTACCAAAATATCCACTAAAGAGGGATTACAAAGTCCCTAGACTGTGCTAGGGGATTACAATCAGCAGGATAACTCTCACTAATTTTTTTTCTTTAATGGAATAAAATTATACCCGTAGAGGATATCTCTCAATACCCCAAATTGAGTATTTTTTCTAATTCTTTCGGTGCTGTTTTTGTGTTTGATATGTTGTATTAATTTTTTACCCCTTGCTTCCTATTTATAGTGATTTGAGGATGTCCCTTTTTTCCTTACTTCATCGCGTTAAACTTGATGCCGCCCTTCTCATTGCCTTTGTAGAATTCTCTTGATTTCTAGGGATGCTTCTACTGATTCCACTTTCTTCCTGAAACTGTTTTGCTTAACTTGATAAGTGGAGAAAAAATG
This sequence comes from Drosera spatulata, assembly GCA_035668315.1. Classification (NCBI taxonomy): domain Eukaryota; kingdom Viridiplantae; phylum Streptophyta; class Magnoliopsida; order Caryophyllales; family Droseraceae; genus Drosera; species Drosera spatulata. The sequence goes on along the minus strand of JAOVYX010016331.1, from coordinate 4,032 downwards.
GGTGGGACCCATAAAAGGAAAAAGCAACCGCATTATCATAAAGACTAAACCCCTCAGTGGTTTCTTACCATAGAGATCCGATGCATTCAGTACCCGATACAACGCTCCAGGAACCCAAGACCAAGCAACCCTGTTAGCAGCAGCTGCCTCATCATCCATTAAAACAACCTACAAGTTTTAGTCAGCTTTTTCTACTTCTTTGCATATGTTAACTTGGGTGTAGAATGTTATTGGAACAGGTTTCAACATCCACTCGTGTTCACAAATTTCTTCTGGCCCCCCTATGGACTTATCTAACTTGTACTGAAGTTGCTCTGTAAGGTTTTGATGTTGTTATCTCTTGGTTAACATGAAGATCTATTACCTTCGAGGCCCATGGCTTGCCACAACAATTGAAGAATTATCCATGTACACTATTATGTATATGTTCAATTCCCAAAAGGCTCAACTTACAGGAAGAATGCAATTACTCGAAGATGGTCCCAAAGTGAAAACACACCCTCTAGGTTCTCGCAATCACATCACTAAGTGCAAACATAAGTATAGCAAGCCGCTATCCAGTCCAGTCCGTCCTCATAACGAACATGATCCTAAGGGCACATGCCCTCTATACAATGTCCCCAAGATGGTCAGCAAGGAATCACGTCCTCCAGCACATTACACCACTAAACCAGTAGTTAGTTCATATTGCAAATAACGTTCAAAATATATATAGATGATAAGTAACGATGTTTCCTTGTTCATAATACAAATTCCATCATTCCTCAAATCAATCCAAGTTTCCAGCACAAAACTAAACCATTTTGAAAATTTTACAGGCCGCCTTTCTACCTCATATTGAAACTCTATTTCTTGCTACATTGTTTTTCATAAATTAACACACATGGTTACCTGACAACTACCCAAAATCAATAGATGAAAAAAAACTTGAACTTGAACCACCATTAACCACTCCTCTTATGACACCCAACATGGTTCCTCTCAGACATCATCTCGAGTTTGAGTCATGTGAATGATAAAACGACATAAGGGGAAATTTTCCCATCATGGGCAGGTTCTTTTTTTTTTTTTTTTCCTAGCTCTAACCCAGAAAGAGGGCATGGTTTAAAACAAAAGGCTCACTTGAACAGCACAAAGTTGGCAAAAAAGCTGGAGCTTTAACCCAACTTTACAAAGTTCTTGAGCTGAGAACCAACCACTACTATAGAACTCAAATCACACAGCCCAACAGAACCCATTTCGCCACCAACATGGACACATTGGATAAGGCCAAAAATACAAAAACCCAGAAATGGAATCGTAGAAATATGATTCCCATTCTTGTACACAAACGGGTTGTCAAACGAACTGAAGCAAAAACCCTAGAATGTGAATCACAGAACAGGCGGATTTGGCTACACCAACAAGGAGCTATGGCCTGTGAGGTGAAAGTGTCACAGGGAGAATGGATTTGAAGGGGATTGGCGGGGTTGGTCGGTTAACCATTGATCATCATGGGAAACTGAGTACTAGGGGTCAAGTCAGTCTCAGAAGAGTTTTGTCCAAGGTTTTTGTCCCTTGAGAGCATCCATATTGGTATTGTTTTTTTTTAGTCTTTTAAAATATAAATTATTAATATATATTGAATTTATATAAAATTTAATAAAAAAATATGTTTTAAAAAAATAATAGGATGTAAGTGAGATTTAAGAAAAAATGTGAAAAAAAAAAGAAAAAAAAAGAAATTGATGAATTAATTTGATTATGTTAATATAAATTTATCATCAAATAAAAAAAATAAAAATATTATTTTTAATTAATTATAATTAAAATAAAACAGAAAAAATACTATGTACATCCGATTTGGTACAAGAAAAAGATTCAAAATGGTGCAAAAAAATAATAATTTATTTATAGACTCTATGGTTAAAGTTGGTGTGTCCAAATTTGATATGGAATCTTTTAAAATATTACGAAACTATTTTTTTATTTCCACTGGTATCGTACATTAGTTTCTTCATCTTCTCCAATCATTTCTCTCCTCTTCCTCATCTATTTTTAACTGGAGATTACTCTTTTGGAGGGAAATTAATTTTAGAGGGGATCAATAATTTGATTCCCATTATGAACACAAGAGCACGTTACATCTAAAAAAATTTTAAGCCTCTCAAAACTTACTTTGCAATTGAGATTTTTTGAGATTTTTGGATAAACAATCAATGTGGAAGCTCTGAAAAGATCGAGAGCGGCCAACTCTAGCTCCTTGAAAAAAAGTCCAAGGATGCATGTCATATTGAAGTGGTAAAAGTTAGATTATGATCGTGAATAATGTCATTTTGTTATTTGTGAATAATATTGATCCGTTGTATTTTGTCCGTTTCTATATACAGGTAATATTGTTTTTTAACGGTCTTAATTTAGTTGTTAACATTATTTTTCGGTAAACTTTTCATATAAAAACCAAAAATAATCACTATTTATTATCATATCTTCAGTATATCCTCTCTCAAGTGATACGATAAATCCCACTATCACTAAAAAATACTCTTTCTTTTTCATACATCACAAAAATTTCATACACGTATAAAATTTCATGTCGGGTCAAATGGTTATATCTAATATACGATGGGGGAGTATTTCTTATGTCCCAAATTAACTGAAATGATTTCTTATTTGGATTGTCTCAAATAAATGAAATATTTCTTTCTTTGAATAATTTTTTCATAAAAAAATTATCAAACACTCATATTTTATATTACATCAATCCTCTCCAACATCATTCCTCCTTTTTTCGACTTTTTTCTCATACACACTCATAAGGGTTAAAAAATCATTATCTATATAATTCAAAGCATATATCAATTTTCGTACCGGATCAAACGTTTTAATTAAATTGAGATAAAAGAATATAATTTGCCAATGGGTTAATTTATTGGATATAAAAGAGCCACATACATAATTGGGATTGATTTTTTTCTTGTGTCATAGTTGATGAAGTGCCAAAAAAAAGTCATTATATCAATTGTGATGCCATATATAGCTAATGGTTTTTGCAAACCCTAAAATTTGCATGAAAAAAGTTATTTCATTGGAGAGCACTAAATTGGGTATGTTGTTAGTTTTGCCATATGATATAACCATCCGATTCGACTTGCTGTTAGAGGAGAGCTGGAGGGAGCTAAAACATTTTAATCCAGGAGTTTTTGAGGTAAACTTTGATCCACATTATAAAAAAGTTAAATATTATTTTTTATAAATTTATTATGAAACATTGATTATATTATAAATCATGTATTTTCATACGACGATGGTTGCGAGACAATTATATTATATAAGAACGAAACTTATCAAAATATGTACTGAATATTGATTTTTTTAAAAAGATACAGTAACATTTTTTTGAATCAGAAAGAGTATAATATTTTTCTATTTAGGCTATTTCAAATAACTTTCAACATTGTTTTTTTTTTTATAACTTTTAATCTATTAAAAATACTTCACTAACTTCTCTCTCGTCTGATACGATAAATCTCACTATCATTATATAAATCAAGCTTTATCATCCAAATCCATAAAATTCAATACATATCTAAATTTTAGTATCAAATTGAAAGATTATATATAATTAGAAATGAACGGAATATTTATTAACTCTTAAACAAGGATCAGAGAGTGGGTCAATATCCACAAAAAAAAAAAAAAGAGAAAGGGAGAAAGAGAGAAAGAGAGAAAGAGAGAAAGAGAGAAAGAGAGAAAGAGAAAAGAAAAGAAAAAAAAAAAGGGTAGTGGGTGCATGTGGAAACAAATTTTGATTTGTGATCAAATATCACTTTTATAGCAAAAGGTTAATTGTTGTATAATTAGATGTTTTAGTGTGTGATCAGTGATATGATTTTGCTATATCGTTGAGAAGAAAAACTGTAACGTCCCGACTTTCCACTTAGGAAGACACGTGAACGTTATGTCGTCACGGACTCGGTCCGTGACAAGGCTAACAACCGAATGGGTTTTAGGAGTTCAGAAGTCAAGGAAAACACAAACAGTACAATAGTC
>JAOVYX010016330.1:0-25048 GCA_035668315.1 Drosera spatulata | reverse complement strand
GAACTAGCTATTGGCCATTATTATGCGCTCCATGGCTTGGTTGTTATGGTAAATAATAACAGCCTTTGTTTCATTTTCTCTACGTTATGTGTATCTTCCTGTAGTGAAGCTGTGGTTTCCAGTGCTCCTAGCTGTAACACAATATTCAGGGAATCTAATTACTTCGTACAAGACGAATTTTAAGCTATAGGTATCCCGATCTTGATGTATGATATAGGAGATTTCTTCTGTCATTGATGTGTAGTGAGTGAGCAATACCAATATTAGCGGCCCAAATCTGAAGGAATGATGGTCTTATCTGAATCTAGTTTTACTTTTGTGAGGTCTTAACTTGTGTAAATATTGTAGTCACAAATTCTGTGAAATGTTCTACTTAATAATTTGAAGATGTACTAAGAAAAGTGCGTAAGTTGAATTTATATGAAGTGCTTCGTGGGATTACATTGACTTGACAAAAAAAAATTGGGTAAAACCGATCTCCCTCGACTACTTATCCTGCGCCAAGTTCCCCTCCCTTGTCTTCAAATCAAATAAAACGTCTTGTTATAATCAGCCTTATCTAAATTGAATTTCAAACCTCATCGACTCGTTGTTCCATGTAACAATTTTTAGTATTATATCTGTCCCATATTATTTGTAGTAGTTTTGTATTTGTATCATTTCCGTCCCAATTTAAGTGCAATCGTTTGATATGATATGCTTGTCGATATAAAGTTTAACACGTGTGCAACAACAATCAAACGCAGTTTTTTTTTTTTTTGTAAATTTATCGTAAAACATCAATGATTGTGTAAATTACATAGTTTAACCTAATACATATTGCGGGACGATCAGACGTGATTAGATATGAAAACGAGATTTGTATTCATGCGTATATAATAATGCAAAATACGTGTATGTTGCAATTAAATTGGGACGGAGAGTGTAACGCCCCGACTTTTCATTACTTATTAATGATATATATGACATCACTGCCGCTGCGCCCAACGTCTCAACTAGACAAAAACTATATTTCGTGGCTCAGTCATAAGAATTAAGTTAAGTTAACTTATATATCATTAATTTAAAAACTTTTGATGCTGTAATGCCCCTAAAATTTCATGAAACTTTAACGTCTAAAATCGCACTAAAAGAGAAGTTTCGAGGACGAAACTTTCTAAAAGTTGAGGGGTGATGTAATACCCCGAAAATTTGATATTAAATATATTTAATATATTAATAAATGAACGAATAAATATAACGTTAAATGAAACGTTATATGTTAGCGTACGAATAAAAATAACGAGCACGTAACATTATAACGTAACGTTACAAATGTGCAAATAATATAACAAATAGTTATCGTTACACATAACGTTATAACTATATAACGTGCATATTTAATAAACGTACGTGTTAAACATAATAAACGTATAACGTTATAACGTAACATTATAATGATATAATAAACGTATTTGGACTAATAAAATACGATCTCGGAAATATTCGAAACTTTCGACGAAACAAACGTCACTAAGTTAGAAATAATTTTGCCTATTTGCGAGCATATTTTTTAATAAAATATTAGAACGAAATACAGATAAAAATAGACTGATAAAAATAAAACAAGGGAGCGAATTAGAATTATATTCATATACCAACACTCCTTCCATTTTCTTTTTCCACCGAAAGCATAATTCCCTCTTCCGCGCCGCATTGGTTTGATTCCCCGCGTATGGAAACTGTCCGCCCACCATGGAAACCGCTGCGTTACCACGCTTCATCATCGCACTGCCATCATCTCATCAAACTACCATAACCATCACCCCTCACCATGCATCATCATCAATCCCGCACACACCTCAGCCTCACTTCACCTCGCCGCATCATCATCGACATCGCTTCACCTCATCCCTTCTTGCTCCCTGCAGCTCTTCCTCTCAAACAAAGCAAACACACCCAACATCAATCATCTCCTGCACAGCTTCGCGAAACACAAACACCAACCGTCAGCCTCACTATCGATCAAACCACCACGATCACACCCCAGCCAAGTCTCAAACATAACCACGTACATCATTATCATCAATAACAATAGCAGCAACATCAAGGACGGGAGCAACAATAGCAACGACAGTGGCACTGTCAGGAAGGGCAGCAGTAGTGATGAGCCGAGGAAAATCGGACACGATCAAGGTAACCTAATCCCCGATCTCGGCTTGAAATGAGGTTGTCTCTTTCGTTTAACCTGCGGTAATTGTTTTGTGAGGATTAAGCTATATGTGTGCTGCGTTTTATGTTCATGTGTTGATCATGGGAGTTAGGGCGCTCAGCTGAGATAAGCTTCATGTCCTGTACGTGAGGTTTTCGTACGATCCGGGGATGGATGTGTTTGAACTGGTGCATGGGGTATTCGGGATGCCATATATATGTGTTATGGTGATGATGGAAGGAGTTGTGTGGGTGATGGTTAGTGGGACTGATCTGTATGCAGCGTGTGTTTGCTTTGTGCGTAGCTCGGCTACGTGATCGTGGCTTGTTCATGTTACTACGTATATGTGCGTTGCGGCGTGATGTGCATATGAAAGTGGTTAAAGTAATATGATGTGCATATGTAAGAGGATATTCGCAATGTACGTGTATATGGGTGTGTAGAGTAGTTTTATGTGTGGTATTAAGGTGAAGGATACGCAGGCTAGGGTTATGTGCATGTATGCGTACATTTTAAGCGGGTGGAGGCATATAGGGTATGCATGATATGGCCGTCCTGCTTCCTGCTTTCTGCTTCCTACTTCCTGCTTCCTACTTCCTGCTTCCTACCTTCTACCTTCTGCCTTCTGTCTCCTGCTTCTGCTTTCTTCCTTTTGCTTCCTGCTTTCTGCTTCCTGCTTTCTCCTTACTGCTGTTAAATCTAACAGTGTATATGTGACACATAATCCTTACGAATAGAAACGAGATATTAAAAGTATATATATGACCATGCAACGTTGTATTCGGGACCGGGATACTGTCTGATGTGTTTAGTGTGGGGACATTGCTGGGATTGTAACAAATCAAATCATACAGAATAATGCTTTGCAAATAAACAGTATATTCATATGTATGCAGAACTATGCTTTTCAAATAAATTATTATGTTCGTAAATATAAGTATCAGTGATTGTAATGCATGAATGATCTCAAATAATCTTATCATAGCATATTTTAAAGGAAGTACTAGAACGGGTTGGAGATTATATTGCGTGACGATACGAATGAACGAAATGCTAATCAATAATGAACGCATGTTCAAATATAAAGGCTGAACACTGTACCTGTTTCATAGACTGTCAAGTCATCTATCATATTCTTTTAAATGTGGTCTGGAGATTGAGCCTGATACTGTCATCATCTCGTTATGCTGAAAACTGTTATGAATGAGGTCGAACGTGATATCCCTTGTTGGAATTTGATCGAATGTCAAGTGAAAGTCATCGAGACTGAACTCTAGTTAAACCTCTTGAGTCATCGCAACGGGTGAAATGAAACTAGCTAGGGAGCATTGGGCAGTCCCCATCCTCTTAGCACGCATGCAGCGGCTTCAACGTCGGATGTGACGGGGTTATTGGCTACTCTATACAGGAAGGCTTAAATCTATCCCAATGAGAGACAAACAGAGCCCGTTGGATGCGCACTCTATCTACTAAAGTGCAAGATGGCGTATGATCTATGCAAGTACGTGACGAATCGATGGATTCTTGTAGTCTGGCTGACGATTGACGAGTCTTGTATTCAGAATCTGTCTGTTGAAAACTCTCGAATCATGGGTCCATGATAACAAAAAAAAAAATGAACATAAAAGACGAAAAATCATACAAATACTCACATGTAATATGGCATATCTATTTTCCTAAAAAGTATATAAATGTTTTACTGATACTCATCGATTCACCATACTCGGGGGAGTACCCTGCAAATATGAGGCATATGCTCTAGGTTACTGAGTTTCGTACTCACAGATTATGTATTCCGTTTGTAGGTGAGTTATCAGATGATCAGCAAAGACTGTAGTTTCCTATGTATTTTTGGAGATGTTATAATGGAACTATGATTATTTTGGATATGTAATATATATGATGAACTTGTCATGTTACAAACTGTGTAACTTAATGCCTTTCGCCCTATGATTGTAAACTGAATCCATAATAGCTAAACAGCATGAATGGAAGCATCACAGGTAGTTTTCTTGACTCTCTATACCTATAAACCCGTTTGATTTATTTAGTCTTGTCATGAATCGGGTTCGTGACGGAATAATGCCACGTGTCACATGACGTGGTTCTCGGGACGTTACAGATGCACTCAATCATATCTCAGAATATCACATTTGCAGCAGAATTTACATCTCTTTATAAAATCAAAATACCTTTCACACATAAGCTACATCTAGTATTAAATCTTAGGTCACGCTTCCCCTTCAAGTCTTGATCCTGAAACAAAAAGAAGAAGAAAGACACGGAAAAATAGCAACCGTGAGTTATAGGAGCTCAATAACGTGTCGGACTCCTTACCAGGGGTTACACAAGGTAAAAAGGTTAGAAAAGAAAAGGAAAATGATCAATTGGATTGTTTGTTTCACCACTCTGGAATTATCATCCAATCTGGCATTCACAATTATCATCACAAGCATACCGGTGATTCACCTTAATCACATAAGTACACTTAACACCACGTAACAATGCTCCGAATCACGCATCCATCGACACTCCAGACATTATCAACCTCATTTACTACCGTCATACCCCTTATGATAATGACCGTCAAGACCTCCACGTCAAACAAATTGAGATAATGACACTGTGACACGACAGTTTCCCAGTCAAAGTCTCACGCCTTGTTACATTCAACAGTTCACTCAAGATTTTGTTATATTTATCATCATACCAATCACACAGAGACGACAGACAAAAAATACCCTCAATGTTATAATTGTACCCTTGGCGAGACTTATTCAATTTCATACATAAACTTTATTCAGCTTTAGCAAAAAGGATATCCGCAAAAGGGGATCAGTCAAACCGGACTCCATGGGTACCGAAACAACCTCACAAGGTCGATGAAATAATGTCACCACCAAGTCACTGTATAATACATGCGATACACACAACGTTCTTTGCGTTTTATACAACGGAGTTATCCCATCAATTATGGATTTACACTTCTTTCACTTACTCATCCTCTTTATACCGACAATCAAGGCATAACACAAACATACACATCATCTTATCACGACACACAGTAGTTATAGTCAGTATTATACGTCAGCCATATTTAGTGACTACGTCCAAAGATTCTCATGCATATTATTATACTCACGGTATAATAATACGCATTGTCACATAAAATAAATCTAAACGTTATCTTTTATCACAGTTCTTTATATCTACATGCTCAGTCTCGTCCTTAAGTGACAACTAGCAGCGTCTCCAAATCCTATAATATAATAGTATATCCGTATTAAGAGACATCCTTGTGAATGATTGTTCATGCTATGGAGTTAAGCATATTTATTCGTACTTCCTGAAAAACCATCATAGTTATATTATGTGGTGGTGGCAAGCTTTGAGAAAAATCTTAAATACTTATTTTGATAGTTCATGATGATGATTTTATATATTTATCATCATTAAAAGTATTTGTGAACATTTGGAGTTGTTTCGGGGTTAAAACGGTTCATTCCCGGATTCTATCGAACATGACCCTTGATGTATTTTAATCTATAACTTCTCATATACAACTTCAAATATTATGTCATAAAATTCTACAGAATTTAGACTTCCTAATCTTTATCAATAAAGTTTAATTCTACAGAATCAAAGTTTTTATCATGAAACCTTACCAATAATAGTAGTTTATTCGTTTAATTTTATATTTTTCTGCTAGATCCGACAATTTGACCTTTCTTTATTAATCACCTCATAACTCTCTACATAAAACTCCAAATAGTTATTTGTAAATTGTTCTACAAATTAAACTTCAAGGACTTTCCATTAATATAAGGCTCGTTTTTTAACTCTTTCTGTGTAATTTTAAATCAAGTCACAAAGTCAATTCTGTAACCAGTTTTTTTACTGATTAACATATCCGCATGTTTTGATTTATATCTTAAAATTCACAACTCTAAATCATAATCTATCAACTTTATTACAAATTACATATGTGAAGATTCAACATATATAAAAATCGAAATTTATCACAGAGTCTATGATTTTTCATAAAATTTGTAAATAAGGTGATCACCTTCTCTTATTAATGACGAAGGATCCTCGTCGCCTTGCAACCCTAACTTCTTCTCTTCTCGTCAAACTGTCCTTCTTCTCTTCTCTTGAATGACAGAAGTGTTTTTATGTTTGTAAGAAGTTTTTCGAAGAGAAGAGAGTTTGTATTTATAAAAAATTAAATCAATTAAAATAATTTTAGTGGATAATTAGTGGATATTTAGTGGATAATTTAATTTAGGTGGAGTAAAAATTGATATAAAAAAAAATAAGTGTCAAAATTAGGTTTACCTCATTTTCGTATAAATATGTTATTTTCGTATTAAGGTTGCATTTCATTCATATTTTGTATTATTTTTTTATTATATCAACAAACAAGCCTTTTAACTCTACAAAATAAATTATAAAGTACGATTATTTATTATTTATGTTAATTATCGTGAAACTAAATTTTATATAATAATTTTGGGTCATCATCATATTTTTGTCATGATTTTTTACAAACTAATTTAATAATATCATTGTATAAATTATAACGTTGAGTAATATACTATTTTTTTTATTATTTGAGATAATAATTTATCACGAGATTTTCCCGATATTACAGAGAGAGTATCATATATACAATGTTTATCTATTGAAAAGTTTCTAATATTAAAATGTCAAATCCCGACAGTGCATTCCATCAACTTTTCCCTTAATTGTTCTTGTAAATTGGTTAATAAACATTTTAGAAATAAGTTTGTAAATAACATTGCATAAAATGTTAGGTCTGAATTGCATAACCATTGTAGACGTGCTTGTATTTGGGATCAAGACCATATGCGTCTAATTAAGGGGGAGATGTTGAGATCTGTATTGAGATATCCCCTCAATTGCTACGTAAACCCTATGTCAGGACAAAAAAAAAAAAAAAAAAAAAAAAAAAGAAGAAAAACTTAAGAGTAATAATCTTTGGGAGCATCTATTTGATATTTAAATTTTTCTCATTAACGTTAAAGAAGAAATCGTTTTCCAAAAAACGAGTTTATTGTTTATGAAAAAATCGTTTTCTCAATCGGCGATTTCTCACCAACAAAAATCGCTTCCTCAGGAGACGATTTCTCATCAATAAATGAAGCTGAATTCATATTTTTAAAATATTTTTTATGAGAATTAATATAAAACTTAGACAACAATAGAAAAAAATTATAACTTGTTTAATAAATATATTATAAGGTGAATGATCCAAAAAATTCAAATTATTTAGCACACATCTATAAAAAAAAACAAATTCAAATGATATAAGAAATCCTTCCTCAACACACAAATAACTGATTTCAAATAATTTATGATTTTTATTAGGTAGAAATTACTTCATTTTTCAGCCAAAAATTACGGCGAAGATCAACCTTCTTCTTGAAGGTCTTAGGTTCGAATTCCACTAGTCTCAAAATTCATGTTGGTCACGTCCGTTGACTTGAGTCAGTGTTCAGGGGATTAGTAGAGATGCCCGCGAGTTGGTCCGGACACCATTGTCACAAAAAAAAAAAAATTACGGCGGAGATCAATATACGTCAAGCCCTATTAAGGCTCATCTTTTGCTCCACCGTCGCCTCGGTGTGCGTCACTGCGCCGCCGATCGCCGTTCACCGCTCCCCGCCAATTTCTCTCAATCACGACTGGTCACTAAACGTCAGCGATTCTCCACGGCATTCGTCGCTCTGCATATCTAAGTATCCTTTTTCTTCGTTTCGTCGTTTTGACATATACAATTTGCGCCGATCAATGTCAATGTCAATGTCAATGTCGTCGTCTTCATCGGAGAAGAAGAGAACAGGGGGAAAGCGGAAGATCGTAAACGAGAGGTTTCATATCGTGGTGAATCATCGGAAGCGAACGCGCCATGTGGTGTGGTTTAGTGGCCCTGATCGTTATCAGCAGGAGGATTCTGTGCAAGATGAGGTAATGCCTGATGCCCTTAAAAAAAGGGGAATTTTTCTGTGTGATGATTTTGTGTGCAGTGCCTGGGATACTAATTTATAACTATCATTAGGATCCAAAAGAGAAATAGAAATTTATAACTATCATGGGTGCAATGGGAGTAGCGGAAACCCTATTCCGCTGTTTATGTTCGGCTGATTACTTCTTTCATTTTAGAGATATATACACACACTTCTTTTTTCTTCTTCGGCTGTTCGGTGGATGCTTGTAAGAGATGTGTTTCTCAGTCTGTAGAATCTACAATCCCTGCGTGAACATCTTATTCATTTATAAATCTATCTTGCAAAATGGAAGACTTCCGAGAATGATATGGGCTATAATCATCACATGAAGCATGATGTAGTTGCGTTTCTTCTAGTCTCTTGTCGAAACCATCTTCAAGCTTCCTGATCAAATTGCTCTGTGAGGAATCTGATTAATATATCAAGCCAAGAGGCATTGATTGGCACTTAATATATGTGTGGTCATTATCTAAAAGGTTATTTGCGGGCAAAACTGCGATGACGAAGCTTGAAAAATGAAAAGATAGGGAATAGGCACATTCACGGCTAGTGCATAGCAATTGATTCTAGATTAGTAACAATATAGTAGAATGGTTATCTACGAAGTCTGTGTTCAAGGAAAATCCAGTATTTCATGATCATGTCCTATATGTTTTTCCCTCAGTGCATTCTTTCTATCTTTCTTTTTCTTTTTTTCTTTTTTTTGAAGAGAGAGAACTTGACAGTTTAGTGCACTATATGTCTTTCAACAACTTTGGATAATGTTGCAAAGAAAGAATGCTGCCCTTATCAGGAATAGAACTCAGCCAATGGTATCATGTTCTACATGGGTTCAACATTTACTTTAATCCTTTCTTGCTTTATAACAGTCGATGCTTCCTTATTATTTGTTTATTTTCTGTTTTGATTTATACTTATCCTTTCCCCCTTTTCCGACCAGAATGTAAACTTCATACCAGGAATAAACAAGGAGATGGGTTTACTAAAGGCGAGCCACACGATTGGGAGAATTCCATGTTACATGCGTGGTGTCCAGATTGCTGCAAACGCCGCAAACACCTGTGCAAACTGTCTTCGTTCCGAACACAACCTCGCAGGAGTTCTACCATCGTGCATTAGACTGCCATATTGCCCGGATTGTGGCGGCTACTTCAGGCCACCCACAACTTGGTTCAAGGCTGAGAGAGAATCGAGGGAATTATTGGCTTTTTTGCTCAAAGGACTGAAGAGGATCTTGTTTAAAGTTCGGGTGGTTGATGCAAAGCTTGTTCACACTGAACCACACTCCATGAGGATCAAGCTTAAGCTGGTGGTCGAGAAGGAGGTTCTGAATAATTCGTTAGTCAAGGGTGAGCACGCTATCGAGTTCATTCTCCAGAAACAGAGGCGTAAGTTTTGCTGTAGGGGGCAAGATCATTGGGAGGCAGTAGTTCAGGTGAGGCAACCTGTCGCTCAGATGTGAACTTTCTTCCACTTGGAGCAGCTTATTTTGAGGCATGATGCGGCCTCACCTGCTGTGAAGATTAAACAGATACATCAGGGAATCGATTTCTTCTACCCTAGTAAGAGGGAGAGTGTAAAGTTCTTTGAGTTCCTTTGCAAAGTTGTTCCGATTCAGCAAGAGAAGTTCCACAAAAAACTGGTGTCCCAGGATACAAAGAGCAAAATCTCTAGCTTCAAATCTGCCATTCCTGCGACTATCTGTCCGATTTGCTACGAAGATCTCATTTATCTTCCCTCCAAGGTTTCTTCAAGCTTGGGAAAGCTCGGACCCCTCGTGATCTGTACTAAAGTGACTAAAGGTATATCTTTACTCGATCCCTTCACATTACGACGCCACTTCATGAATGCAGACGAGTACTGGAGGACACCATTCAACCCTCTGCAGACTCCGCAGCAGCTTTTGGAGTTCGTAGTCCTGGATGTGGAATCTGTACGAGGCAAAGCTGACCAAAGGACGTCAAGATATCTTTTAGCCGATGCGCAAGTCGTCAGGGTATCGGATTTCGGGAGGAATAACGTGATATTTTCTATTACGACGCATCTGGGTCATCTGTTGAAACCAGGGGATCACGCTCTTGGCTACGATTTATCTGGTGCAAATTTCAATGATGATGAAGCAGAGAAGCAGCTGTGTCACTCCCGGATGTAGTTCTGATCAAGAAAAAATATGAGGGGAAGCGTTGTAACAGGCACAGGCAGGGAGCCCCTCGTGGCAGAGTCGAGCAGCAAAATCATGATCCGATTTATGTACAGTTTCTGAGAGACTTGGAGGAAAACCCCGAAAGTAGGTTCAACGTGTCGATACACGATGGAGATGAACGTGAATCGTCATCGACTACGTCCACAGCACTCGAGGAGGATCCTGAATTTGCATTGCAAGATGAGTTTGCTCGTCCAGATTTGCTCGACACCAGAATCCACATAGTTCGAAACGGAATGCTTTGAGGATTGGCGAATGACAAGGGAGCAAGTTCATTTGGTTGCAGACCTTGTAGAACTTGTGAACCGGTTCCTCGGCTGTTGGCAACAGCAGGAATGCAGTTTGGATGCGTTTTTATTTTATTTATATTTAAAAAATCTGAAAAAAAATAAAATTTTGTTAAAAAAAATCAATTTTAAAAGAAATAAAATCTAAAATAAAAATAACATCATAAAAAATTATATCCATAAAAACATAATAAATTTTAATCCATCAAACAAATTGAAATCATTGGATCAAAAATTAATGGCCTCGATGACCTAACGCGATGATCCCATCCCCAGTGAACAGCCCTAGTAGGATTTTTGTTCTTTTTGATGGGTGTGGCGATCAATTTTGTACTAATGCACTAGTTGCTTGCAAAGTTTAATACTGCATCATCTGTTGATAGAAAAATCGGAGGTTCTAGTTAAATGGTTTTGTTTTGTTTTAATAATTTAAAAGCTTGTGTTTATATGTGACCATATTTGACCATATTTCTTATCGGAAAGAGTAATACCTCATTAACAAATTAGGCAAAAATATGTAATATGAGTTTTTTTTATTATGATATTTAATTTAATTTTGTATTTCATAGATTCCTTGTTTGCAATTTATAGAATTTTTGTTTGCAGTTTATAAATTAAAATAGATATTAAAATATAAAAAAAAAATTATATTTATATATTTTTAATAAATTCACCTTATCCCATATCCACATCATCATTCATCCGTAGCTTATTTATCATTAGTGTCTTGAATCATCACGCGACCAAAGTCGGAGGTTATTATCTACTTAAACATGTTCGTTGAGGACGTTGCCATCATCTCCTCGGCACATGGAAGCATATACCTACCACGTCAACGTTCCACTCTACATATTTCATTTTTTCCCGTATTAACTCTTTCATTCTTTTTTTGCATTAAAAAAGAAAAGCTCTCCCATTTCATTATCTATGACCTCCTATATTTCTCAATAGTACCAATTTCTTGATATCAAATTTTTTCAATACTTCGTCGCAGTCCCACAAAGGTATCCCTTCCCCAAAGGATCCTTTCTCCTCCATTTTCTTCTCTTCTTCACTGCTTTTTTCTTGCTATTGTCCCTTTCTCATCAAATATCATCCCCCACTCATACACAACACAACACAACACTCTCTCATCAAAATCCCCCAAATTTTTCTCTCAACACCCATCAGTCAACCCCCTTTCCACTCCAATCCCACTCCCTCCATCATCAAAGTCATCGATGATGGTGATGATGGTGATGATGTGATTCGATATGATCATGTTAGGGTTTGTGAACTTTGAGTGAAATTGATCGATTTTGATTTCGCTTTGGTTTTGAGTTTTGGGGGGGAATTGATGGGGCCGTCCAAGGTGGTGTACGAGGGGTGGATGGTCAGGTATGGGAGGAGGAAGATTGGGAGGTCGTTTATTCACATGAGGTATTTCGTTCTCGAATCGCGACTCATCGCCTATTACAAGCGAATACCCCAGGATAATCAGGTATAAATACACTACAATAGTTTTTTCTTTTGAGGGTTTAACTTTATATTATGATTTTGTTGTTTTGTGATATGATTTTGTTGGATTTGTTTGATTGTGTATTGTGCATAGTTTTGAGTTGGGTTGAGTGATTAGAATAGTTTGATGATGAGGGGATTTGGTGAGTGGTGTTTTTTGGGGTTGGTTGTTTAGAGGGGAAAGTTGGTTTGATGTTTGCTAAATTTGGTGGGAGTTTGATCTGTTTGGTTACTAATTTGGGGAAGAGTTAAATTTTTAGTTTGGTATGGTGGTGGTTGTCTCATAGTTTGAGGTGTTATGATAATTCAGTTTCCATTTCTGGGTTTAGGGTTTGATTCTCTCTGTGCTGGTGATGCTGAGATGTGATTTTTTTAAAGGAATAGTGCATTTAATTCGAGGAGTGATGGGTAAAGTATTTTATGGGACGTGTGTTGCAGAAACGGGTTCTTGTTAATACTGGCTCACTTGCATATTAGCATACAACATACTAGTGAGGAGTAATGGAATAAGTATCAGGTTTTTCCGCGTTGTTTAGGGGATGTTCTGTAGGTTCCTCAACATAGTGGAATCCAGAATAAATAACAGACTGGATTATTGGAAGAAGGGGACTTAAATATTGAGTCGAAAGAAATCCGGAACCTACGATATTTGTGTTCTCTGCTTGTGAATTTTTGTTTTGAAAAACTGAAAGTCATACCAAACAGTTTGGAGTCGTTAGTCAAAGAATCCAAAATAGAAATCAGAAATGAAAAGCCATAGACCATAGTTGATCAAGAGTTGCCAATTTCTGGTCCTGTATCATGTTACTGAAAACTGTGTGGTAATTGAACTGAATTATCTTTTGTTTGCGTTATCTATTTCTTTGTTTTTGATGTTCTTTCTGTTAAGTTTGTTGTTCTTTTGTTGCCCTGACTATTTTGTTGTTTTTCTTGACATGCTTAATTAGGTGCCAATCAAGACACTGGTTGTTGATGGCAACTGTCGGGTGGAGGACAGAGGACTCAAGACTCATCATGGGCATGTGAGCTTTCTTCTTTCGCAAATAGTCTTCTACTCATTGAATAAAGTCAGATGTCCTCATTCTAATGTAGGTTATGCGAAGGTTGTAAGAGAAAAGGTTATCTTATGGCCATTCCTGTTAACGTTGTTCTGTTTGATTATGCAGAGGGTGTATGTCTTGTGCATTTACAACAAGAAAAGCAAGTACCATCGGATCACGGTGTGTTGCTTTACATCCCTTTTATTCTAATCTTGTTTATTGAAATGTTTATCACCAAAAGTTTACTGATTGCATTTTATTATTTTTTGATATCAACTTAATTGCTATAATGCATGCCTATTGCCTTTATCAAGCTCTTTGCCTAATAACATGTTTTACAGAACAAACTGAACTTGTTTATTCTTGTCCATTTCTCTATAGCTCTTGTTAGTTGTGCTTTGACAGCAAGTGAAAGAGTCTTCCTTTGAAGGATTTAGTTATGGTTGACTTCCATGGAGGATACTATCTCGAAGACTTCATGTTGAGTTTCTTTTGATTTCATGCTACTAGTTCCAAGTCGAAGTTTTACTGAAGTAATCATGGTTAGATATGGAAGTCCTAAATTCTGCAGTCTAGGATTCAGTATATGTAGTACATTCATTTCGATATTCCCTTCTTTGAAAGACTACATGTAAAGTGAATGAGCTCAAAGTCAAATGTGGCAAGTCGAGTTCAAGAAGCCTACCAGGCAAGGGTGGCTGACATGGTTATGATGATCATAAAACAACCAGGTCGCAGGCTCACAGCTGCTCACTTGCTTTTCAAGCAGCTTTGCTTTCAACAAATTAGCACAGAATAGTCTGGTTTCTAATAGGTTCATGTCCAGCACTGGTTGTGACATTCTTGTTTGATAAGTATTTTACAAAAGGATATATTTGGTTATTCCATGCCTATGGTTAATGGGAATTCTGATAGCTGGTAGCCTTCATATACAAAATGTGGAGAGCTAGGAATTTTATGAAACCTACTATACCAAAATTTTGAGCTGATGATAGAAGGTTCAAATAAATGTTTGTTACTACTATAATTAATCGTTGGGTCAAAATGGGGGCTTTCTTGTGAAGAAATTAGTCAATTGCTGTGTATTTCAATTTGAGCCTTTCTTGCTACTTGATGTATCGCGTTGACTTGTTGCTCTTTGATGGTGTGATCTCGAAAATAGAGGACATGATGATATGATTCTGCTGTATGCCCATGCTGGCAGTTGTACGAGAGATCAAAGAAATAAAGTTAAACTGTTTGTAGAAAATCATGGGAATTCTGATAAAATGGTTTAGCTAAATGGGAACAACAAATCATTTACTTGCCACTATGAACTCTTAAATATTGGTTTGCTGATGCAGTGGTGATGAATTTCCCACAATCTCTCCTCGATTATAGGGAGGGGGATTTGGATTTTTTAGGGTGCTGTCTTCCTTTTTCTTCATGTGTGCACAACTATGTTGGCCTAGCTAGTTGTTACCTATTTGGCTTTCTTGCTTGCGAGTAAGCTGATATCATATCAGCCCTTTGTTTTAGATGGCAGCATTTAACATCCAGGAGGCTTTGATCTGGAAAGAAAAAATTGAACAAGTCATTGACCAGGTCCACCACTTTAAAAGCTCTTTCATTGTGTGCTTCACAGTAGTTGGCCTTGTGGATGCTTGGATGAGGATCACTGATATTAGTTTTCTATTTATAGCATCAGGAGTCGCAAGCAAATGGAAACAAGTATGTGACCTTTGAGTACAACGGGGCAGAAAGTGCAAGAAATGCTTCGTCATCAGACCGTGACAGTCAGTAAGCACCTTCTTGATCATGTTGCTTTAGTTGAATGGAACTGTTCGATGGAATTTTTTGGTTTTATTTATTTGCACAATTCTTGTGTTGGTGGTCGTCGCATAAATTATCCAAAAACACATTCCTATGCAGCTGACATCTGAACCAAGATTTGTACTTCCAACATAGGCTCTACATATGATCGAGTATCTTTGTTGAGAAAGACAACGTCTTTCTTTTTTCTTTTTCCTTTTTTCCAATCAGGATGGTCAATGAAAATCTGTATGTTGCCTACAGGAACTTCGCTTGGCTCGTGATCAATTAGCTTTTTTGGATAAAGTTCTCTACTGCACATGTGCTTCTTTGAGCCAATAAGTGGTCTTCCAAACTGAATTACAGAAGTAATCGAATTCCATTTTTAGACCGCCTATGTTTTCCAGCTAATGTTCTAGCGACATGAGCAAGTGCGCTCTCATGGATGTTGAAATGGCTTTCATTGTTGAGACCCATTAGGTGAAGTTCTTTTCAACACTGTATTGAGTCAATTGTTGCAATATTATTTAGGAAGCCATACAGGCGGAAAGAAACTTAAATAATGTATCTACCAAATGATCTATGGCCGTTCAACTCCTGCTTACATATGTTTTCTTTGTTTCTTTCCCTTTTTTATTGCATCAAAACTCGCAGTAATGATAACCATATCAGATTTTCATTAAATCTTTTGAACATGATTAAAATTCATTCCTTGCAGCTGCTTGCGCAAAACCTTTGGTCCAGTTAATTTTGTATGTACTCAGGTTGTTGTTTCTCTTACAGAAGATGATGTACATGACATATTGGAATGATGTCGTCGTATTCATATAACCGACCCCATTTGTTGGGATAAAGACTTGATTTGTTGTTGTTGTTGTTGTTGTCGTCAGGTGGTTGTTTCTGCCGCCAGTTTCATAATTTTTGCATAACTGATTTGTACAGGCTAAGTGCACAGGAAGACGAAGAGGAAGCTCATCCTGATCTATTGCGAAGAACCACAATTGGAAATGGTAATTATTGCTTGGTTTTGTTTGGTCCGGAAAACTTTTTAGCTGAAAAAGCAGAACATGTTCTTCTAGGGCCTCCGGAGACGGTGTTGGACTGGACGCGTGAGATTGACACTGATTTATCTTACGGGAGTGCTGATAGTCAAGCGTTCTCTAGGAAACATTGGCGACTTCTTCAATGTCAAAATGGTACTGTGTTACTTTGGCAATGTCTAACCATAAGCGGAGACAGTTTTGAGCATGACTGATGAAAATCTTTCTTACAACTTTCAGGGCTTCGTATTTTTGAAGAGTTGTCTGATGTTGATTACCTTGTATGGTCAATACTGAGTACTAACTTTTGCTTTTTTCGTTGGTGCCAATTTACCATTTTCAGCTCCATGACATTGATGTGCTCTTGCAGCCCAGGAGTTGTAGTAGAGCTATGAAGGCTGTAGGAGTTGTTGAGGCTACCTGTGAAGAGATTTTTGAGCTTGTGATGAGCATGGATGGGACACGATTTGAGTAAGCATCTCCGTCTTTTAAAATGAATCATACTAATGAACATCAGAAATCTTCTTCATAGCCGTTTAAATATTATCTTATGAATTCTTCTATGGCTAACTGATGATTACCCTTCAAAATTCTGGCTTTTCAACCAATTTGTGTCTGCTGTAAAGTTTTTATCTAGGGCTGCTATTTCTTGAAATTTCACATGGCCTTCATTTTTGGACATGCTTTTGATAGGATATTCTGCATTTTGCAGATGGGACTGCAGTTTCCAGTATGGTAGTGTAGTTGAGGAGGTTGATGGACACACTGCTGTAATATATCATCGGCTTCTGCTTGACTGGTTTCCAATGTAACTTTCTGCTTCCTTGAGACTATTTTGAAGGTTATCCGTAAATCCTCTACTCAATACTTAGGAACAAGGTTGTGATAATGAAATACATAGACTGTTATGTTGTTTTTTTAATATTCCCAGTTTACATGAAATGGATTGATAGTTTATACTTTTTCTGCTCTCGGTTCCGCCAGAACCTTCTGTTACAAGCGGTAATCTTTCAAACATGGTGCTGCAGGTTTGTGTGGCCTCGTGACCTATGCTATGTTCGTTACTGGCGACGGAATGATGATGGAAGCTATGGTATTTTTTTCACTTGCCTTAGTTCCCCTCCCCCTCCCTGTTTCACCTCATTTTGTCCTCTTGCCCTTCTTCATCTGTAGTGTGAATTATTTTGTTTTATTATGCAGTTGTCTTATTTCGTTCTAGGATACACGAGAACTGTGGTCCACAGCCAGGAGTTATCCGTGCCCATCTTGAGAGTAATTTCTTTCTTTTGGTTGGATTGCTTTAAATTAACGTTGCTTATTGATTCTCAAACTATGGTGGTGTGAAATTTGCAAGCATAATCTCTTTCAGGTGGAGGGTTCAACATATCTCCTCTCAAACCTCGAAATGGTAGGCCTAGAACTCAGGTGCAACACCTTATGCAAATCGATTTGAAAGGGTGGGGCGTTGGCTATATCTCGTTGTTTCAGCAGCACAGTCTACTCCAAATGTTGAATAGTGTTGCTGGTAAGTATATGTAAACTATTTGGTTTTACTCTTCTATATCGCTTGGCTAGTTGATGTTAATGTATTTCATAGTTTATCTGGTTGTGAACTTGTGATTGATATTCTTCCTGTGTGACAAACGATCTGTTCGGTCGGCATAAAAGAAAAAGGAAGATCAATAGCTGCATATTAGAAGTAGCTTTAATTCTCACACCTACTGTCGTTACATGTGAAATGGTTTTCTTCTACGAAATTACTATATATAATGGGTTTGGTCGGCTTCACTTAAGTTTTTTCGATTAAAGAAGCAACTTCTTTTCCCTTTTAATGATGGAAACAACCTGTTTTTTCCTTCAAAAATTGCCTGGCAGTATATCTGCATATTCTATATCGGTAGATATACCAAATCAAACTTGATACATCAGAATGATAAATGAAAATGAGTAAAAGACATATCATTTTCTTCAAACGCACTTGTTAACATATCTCCCTCCATAGTCAAGAAGTTCAAATAATCCAATTGGACGATTTACCCTGAAAATTTCCAGAAACAAAATATATCAGACCCCATATTTGACCTTTGTATGCCCTTCTGGAAACTTTAGTGGTATATCTTTCTAGTTATTTGTTTTATACATTTGTATCTCTTTTCTTTTTCTTTTGGAAAAATAAAATAAAATGCTTCTGTTTGTTGAAAATGGATATGCAATCTTTTTACGCGTTTGAAAAAGAGATCTGCATGGAACCATTTATTTTTTTCCTATTGGGTTTATTTCGAATTTTAACCTTCAAGTGTAGAGGCCAATATTTCCTCCCATATTTAGTGATTCCTGGTAGTTTTGTAATTTGTACCAAAATGTGCATAGAGTGCGAAGACTTTCGGCCTAATCCACATGGCTCTTCAATTTGGCAAGTGAAAAAGTTATGCCCAACACAAGGAGGGGTTTGTCAGGTACTTGCTAGGATTTTTCCTCCTCCATTCGAAGGTTACTTGCCATGTACTGGATGATTTGGGACTTTTTTAGTGTAAGTCGAATAAATCAGTGAGTGCTCATGATACTCATTGAAGCTTTTTAGTTGGGATTTGTTTACTGTATGACATGCTTTCATAACAGATCGATGTAACATCTGTGGTTGTGGGGTATTTCCTTTGGTGGCCATGGTATTTGCACGTTCAAAGCAAAATAGTTCTTGCTGGTTATCTCACCTCCAATCTTCTCAATCTCATCCTTATGGCAGGCCTGCGAGAGTACTTTGCTCAAATTGATGAAAGAACTGGGACTTCAAGGATTCCTGCTATGGTCAAGATGACCTCAGCCTCCATTTCCTCGAGTAAGGGCCAAAAGCTTATCGTCTCCTCCGCTCATTCTGGACCCATTGATCGAATGAATGTTCCCAATAGAGCTTCTGCTGTCTTGGATGAATTCTCCGATGAGGACGAGGAATTTCAGATACCGGAGGTAGAAGATGAGGTTTGTTTTGTACTGTATTGCATTTTCTATTCACAATTAGTAGGAACACATCTTGGGGCAAAGCAAGTACTATTATTATGTTTTTACACATGCTAACTTATATTCTTAATATGAAATGCTTGGAATATATAGAAAACACGAGAGTTTGTATTTTTGTGTGACAACGAGATTTTAATTTTAGAGCATATGTGATTGCAGATAGATGATCACACCTGTCTAGTTATATCCTATTTAGTTACCCTATTTAGTTATATCCTATTTAGAGCATAAACTTACCGCCTTGTTTGCTGTGTTGGTGTATTGATATCAATCCATAGGTGTAAAAGAAATGCAGATGCCATTTTATGTACCATTGTTGAAGAGGATCAGTCTTGGTGTGAAGTGAAATAAATAATGTTAGTGTAGCAACACAATGAATATATTTGTTATTAAACACATGGCGAATCAATGACAAAGAGATGGCATGATAGGTGTATTGGTTTTAATAATTATACTTTCTTTGTACCTGCGACTTATTAATTTACCCATTATGAATGCATGACACAGCAATTAAGTAAAGCATAAGATCATGCCGGATTTTAGGAAGAGAAAAATTCTGTTGTGAATTTCACCTGTCGATTTTGTAATCAACTTTTTAAAGCATAGGTGTTCAATATTGCATGAACAAGTTTTCTCAATGTTGACAGGCTTGTCCTTTGACACCTGAGAATGAAGTCAAGAAAGCAGGTAGAAGCTAATTACCTAGATCTTCCTACTGCTGTCTGCTGTCTGATTAGCTGATTTACTTATGGTTTTTGAATCCCTATAATACATTGAAGCTGCAGAAGAAGAAGCATTGGATCAACTTGACTTATCTTCTTTCAAGGGTAACCTGCGAGGCGATGACAATAAAAATTCTCGTAATTGTTGGAGAGTATCTGATGGAAACAATTTCAAAGTTCGGAGCAAGGGCTATTGTTATGACAAATCAAAATTGCCTGCGGGGAAACATCTGATGGAACTTGTTGCAGTTGATTGGTTCAAGGACACAAAACGAATGGACCATGTAGCTAGACGTCAAGGCTGTGCAGTGCAGGTGCCCTTCGGTTTCCTCTCTAATTTTCCTTTTCCTAAATAGGAATTTACTTGCATACATAAATTTACCGGAGTTGAAAACCCAAAGAGAAAGATATCCTCATTAAGGTTGAGAAATGGGAATGGAAATGTTGATCTTTTATAGGCTTAACATCAGTGAATAAATGGTCAGAATTCAGATATTGCTCATAAAAAGTGCGAAATTTGGACAATGTAGGGTGTTCATTATTAGACGCTCAACTAACTTATGCCTAAATGAACTTGTGTCCTCCTGAGTTATGACCCGGTGGTAGAGTGAGGCATCTTTGAGTGAATGATGGCGATTTCCTTGTCCAGCAGTATCTGTATGGAGAATATGTATGATTTGCTTGTATTTCAACATTTGTAACGAGTATAGCCGTGTTACTGACATTCATGGCACCAGAGTATTGCTGAGTTGAATTTTCTCCAAGTTTCTGATTGGCTACTTGTTTTTTGAGTTCTTGTTTCTTTTGGTTCAAGAGTTCCCTGGAGTTTTTCTTATGGGCAATGGTTTAGTTTTGGGTCAGCTGAGCTTTCTTTGTTTATGTCCTTGTAGTTTCTTTGGCTAGTCTTAACTCTGGCTGATGGAATTTGTGTCACCTGTTTTTCTTCTTAGGTTGCCTCGGAGAAAGGACTGTTTTCTTTAGCTGTAAATCTTCAAGTAAGTTAAACATGTTTCGATCTCTGAATCACTTAAGGTCCAATTTTCTTCGTCATGATACTGAGTTGTAGTTGAAACTAAATTTTAGTGATGCCGAAATCATCAGGTGCCTGGATCAACACACTACAGTATGGTATTCTATTTTGTTGGTAAAGAATTGACACCTGGGACACTGTTGCAACGTTTTGTGGATGGTGACGATGAGTTCCGCAATAGTAGGCTGAAGCTCATACCATCAGTTCCTAAGGTAAATTTAGAATAATTAAATAGTGACATGCCGGATGGTGCTGAGTCAATTTTATGTTTCTATTAAGTAGTGCCTTTTGGGATTTTTATGTTGTTTTTCCTTTGCTGTGGCTATGTTCTTTCCATGAAAATGTTGTTAAAAGCACGTGAAGTGCTCACTTAAGCCTCAAGCTCTAATATGGTGTGATTTGTTTGGCGCTTAAAGCACTTTATTGTGTAATCAATAAGCTGAGTTAAGTTGCTAGCTTTAATCCTGGGCAGCGATGACAAAGGTTTATGGCCAAAGTTGTCAAAAGAAGTAAATGCATGAACCTACTACCAGCAAGGCAGCATGTACTGACCTTGACTGTGCGTGCGTATGAGATAGCGAGTGACAAATGAAAGGTCTCATCCACTCCTGCTTTAAACTTGCATACGATCACTAAATGGACAACATTCAGACTAGGGGACTAGTATTCAAATCCACAGGCAGGATGAAGACAAGCATGCTCAACCTAACCTAAAGTTTGAGCTGTACTTTTCTTCTGCCAATCATTCTGTATTTGGGAACTACGTTGTCGTGCCCATGCATGCTAAAATTGTAAAGCTAGTTAAAGATTATAACTAACCTTTTGATTGAGATTGAGATCGTATGATGCGTTCTGCTCATTGACTGATCTTTCAGCTTGTATGATTCTTGAAGATTAATTATTATTCTGGTTTGGTTCTTGCAGGGCTCATGGATTGTGCGGCAAAGTGTTGGAAGCACTCCATGCTTGCTCGGGAAGGCAGTTGACTGTAACTACATCCGAGGTCCCGATTACTTGGAAGTAATAGCTCTTTCCTGAATTTAGAGAGTTCTTATTCTTGTCCAATAATCTGGTCTTGGAAACCAGGTGCATTGACCTTTCTGAATCTTTCGCAGATTGACGTTGATATTGGTTCGTCGACTGTTGCCAATGGAGTTTTGGGACTTGTGGTTGGAGTGATTACGACTTTGGTGGTTGATATGGCTTTCCTTGTACAGGTATGTCCTTATTAGGGAGTTCATGGTACGCTTGGCAGTAAAACAACAGAAGTCTATGAAACATATTGCTTTTTTGATTTCTTATTTTCTGTTATGTTGTGTACTAGTAATTTTTAGTATAGGGAGCTTATGTTGAGCTTATATGAAAACTGTTCCAGTACAAACGGAAACTACAAATGAGAAGAATATTCTTGCCTAGTAATTCTGTAACGATATGCTTTCTTTCATTTTGACAGGCAAATACTGACGACGAGCTGCCAGAGCGGCTAATCGGTGCTGTTCGAGTTTCTCACATCGAGTTGTCATCTGCAATCACACCGAAGTTGGAGCCCGATGTTTGATACCTTGTACCAGCAACCAAAAAGCGACTTTCATCTGTAGCTATCTTCGTCTCATTAGCAGACCATATATGACCGAAAATTCTTTGATCTGGTATACCAAGATTAGCATTGTTTTAGGTTAGGTTGGGGTCCTCATCAGTGGGGATACCAAGGGGAAAGTGAAAGAAAGAGTTAGCTATATCCCTTGTTTAGATAAGTAACTCTGCTTGTAATTGTTCATATAAGATTTGCTTGTACTGGTTATCAAAACAACAAGGCGGTGAAATCATATCGTGGAATCAATACAGTATTGTTTTAGTGCGTGATGACTTCTCATATTGAACATATTGATCAGCTATGATACGGATGCCTTCGTCTTGACATCTATATTCAAGGCATGAATGCTGTCTGCTTTGACTGGGATTGATTGAAGTCCTTTTATGTTTTTTCGTTCTCTTTCGTGGAGGATCTTTACATTATTTTTACGTCAGTTTGCATCTGTAGCGGTTCTTGCCATGAGTTTAGTATGGACCCATTGAGGATGGGAAATCGAGTTTGCTAATATCGCTTTCGCCTACATCTCTGCTAATTGGTTTGGGGTCTACTTCATTGGGAAGCTCTCTCAATGCCGCACACTTCTCCCTCGTAAGGAAAACGTCCTGTTATTTGGTGATGGTAACGTCAAAGGTTCATGTCATTACTTTTATGTTTCTCTACTTCTCTAGTTATGGGGAAACATATATGTATCAACAATAATGAGTGCTGCGCAGTGGTTTACTTGGATGAAGATGTCCCAACCTACATGTTCAAAATAATTGATGATCCTCTTATTTGAACAGAACACAGCATAGATGTTTTTCAGTTCTCAGCTCTAATGACCGAACCGAATATGACCCACAACGAAGATTTCATACTCTGATAAGGCCATCTTCGGAGAGATTTCGTTAGAGAGGTGGAGGTGATGGAGGAGGGTTGTAATGTTGGGTATTGATGGAGCACGAGTACGTTGACAGAGTTTCTTGGTACCTCTCCATCGAAGAACATCATCCCAGGCCTTCGTCGATTGTTGAATCGGGGGTTGTTGTGGCGGCAGTCGTGGTGCTT
This sequence comes from Drosera spatulata, assembly GCA_035668315.1. NCBI lineage: Eukaryota > Viridiplantae > Streptophyta > Magnoliopsida > Caryophyllales > Droseraceae > Drosera > Drosera spatulata. The sequence continues at coordinate 1,562 of JAOVYX010016330.1, read as the reverse complement.
TGTGGTGGAAACATCGGTGATGGAGATTGTGAGCAACTGTCTCCTCGTCGGAGGAGATAAGGAGAAAGAAGAAGAGTAGAAATGCCAACATGATTTAGGTTGAGTGTGTTTGGATTTGATGATATGATTGTGGAGGCAACAAATATACTAACCAAAGTTAATAATTTCGTCTCCCAATTTTCGTACCAATTGACGGTAATCGGTGTGTAAGTTTTTCTATTTTTTTAATTTGTTTTTTACGAGAGAAGAGAAGGGAGGTGGTGGAGTAATACGATGATTAATAAAATAAGGTCGGTTTGTTTAGATAATGCTACAAAATTTATGAAAAATGCTGATTTAGTAGATCGATGTTAAAATTATGTGGCGGAGGGGAGTACTTATGTGGGACTCCCTCAGTCCCGCGAAATTTTTTCTAAAACCTGATATTAGCCTGTACTATAACACCTAGCATAATTAGGAATTTGTTTGATAATATTATTCAAAATTATAAAAATCTATATCGATAACAAAAATTTAAAAAACAACGAAACCGAAATAATCTACTATATAATTGTTTTTTTTACAGAGAATCTTGAATTGCATTTAAATGAATTAGAAAAAAATGAAAAAAAGATGATTTCCCTTATTTTTTTTTATAATTGGATTTTTGTCATATAAATCCCTCAAACCTTTCTTAATTCAAAAAAATCCCCCAAATCTTTATAATACTAACCAAAATTTTCAATTAGTTATTTATTGCACATGTTAGTGATCCATCCGTCAACTTTGAAGGTTAAAACTAACAGAATTTGGATTTATGTCAACTGGTTACAAATATCAATTAAGCCCATAATTAACATGAGCCAAAATATTTCTACGACTAATAATAGATATACGTTCAAATGAGCAAAAATACTCCTTCAAGTTTTGACATGACGAAATTCATGGTTCCTGAAAGTTCAAAACCACACATCATGTAAGCCAAACTTCACCCATGTACTAAACAGCCAACATGGGAAAACCACAAACAACTTCAATCGCAAAATCTCACCGAACACCTCAAGAAAAAAAAAAAAAGAAAAAAAGAAAAAAGAAAAACCCTAATGAAAAAGGATCGTATATATGGATGTTTAAACAACAGAAACCCAAAAAAAATTTGAAAATGGAAGATCTTACATTGGTTCAATCAATGGGTATTCGTAATCGGGGTTGAAGTCGAAGCGCTCTCTATAAGAGAGAAATTGAAAGGGCTCAATTTTTTGTAGGACTTATTTAGCACGTTGATGATTTTTGGGTGACGAATATGAATTGATTTCACCGTTGGTTTTGTAATACCCGATAAATTTGGGAGTTTTGAGACGAATATATAACATTACGATTTTTAAAACAAATCGTACCAAAAGGTTATATATTTAAAAGAAAAAAAAATTTGATTAATTAAATCAAATATGGTGATGAAATATATATATATTGGATTGAAAATATACGTACGAAGCGTATGTAACGAACGCGTAAATAAAGATTTACGAACGATGAACGTTACATCGTTTAAGTTATTATACATTTGAGACACAGGTTTGAGC